>OX463817.1:17862737-18016186 GCA_949825045.1 Argyresthia goedartella | reverse complement strand
AAACGTTCATGAGTGTCTGTACTATAATACCCAATGGCCCGCGGTGAGTTTAAGATTGAGAGCCTACTAAAGGCCACGTCTTGTCTTTCATGTCGTATCATTGAAGGCGATAGCGACCTAATGGCGCTAGTTCCATGAATTTCATAGCAGTCAAAGGTACGGGAGAAATAGTTGCTCGCATCCTGTATATAGGTAAAAACATCCAAGACCCAGGATTTTAAGCACGGAGCTTATTAGACACAAAGCAGGTATACTTACTTTATACTTTATTTCACAAAAACAATACATTACAAATTGGAAAATAAAAAAATAATAATTATAAGATGTTTCTTCCAGCAAACCTAGGACGGACAGGATATAATAAAACAACATGTAGATCTATGCAGAGTATTATAAGTAAGTTAATTAAAACAATCAACGTTCACGTTACGGAACGGAACGTTAGAAAATTCTCAAAAGAAACGTTCCCGGGAACGTAACCATTCCCTCACTCAGTACAGCAGTAACGGTATCACAGCTTTCACATCACAATCTGGTCAGCGATTCTGAAAGGAATAAATATAACAAACAATAGAAAAGTGCTGAGTGCGGTATTCGTACGCCGAGGAAGGAGGGGGAATGTAATGAGCAATCTTGCTTTGAACCATAGTACATGGTAAGTGTTACTGGAATGAATATGGATGTTTTATGGGGTAACAAGATCATAATGATTATGTTTTATTATATACATTGATCAGCTTACTGAGTAATTAGTTAATTTTAGGATTTTACTGACTAGAAGTGATATACAGAAATGAACAAACTGCAAGGTGATAATCATAAATAAACGCTTTTCTTATCTAATTTTAAAATACAGCGCGACAAAATAATCACGAGACGTTAAAAAACGCCAAATCTCTTTTAATCTCTTCTTCTCTTGGGAACTCGATTTCTCAATTAAACAATTTTATTTATTTATTTATTATTTATTTATCACGTAAATATTGAAATTCAGTGGGATTGTAATATGAATCGTGAAGTAAAACGTCGACAGTTATAGATTATATTTGCCACTAACAGTCGATAAAAGGACTAGAATCAAATTCCAACTGTAGATGGAAAATTGCTTTTTGAAAGGAATTAAATTATAGACATCAATTCCATTTGTTGTTTCGATATGCTCAGGTAGTCTCTACTCGCAAATAGTTGTAACAGAAAGGTGAGGTCATATTTTAGAGGGTTGCTAGGGACATAATTCTGAACCAATTTCACTATGAAACCGATTTAATCTGAGCAACTTTTATTTTTACTTCTCCATACAGTTTGGGCCGGGTGATCAGCTGTTTTGTATGGAGAAATAATAATAATAAAGTTGCTATCAACAAGTTTCGTAATGAAAGTGGTTCAGAATGATGTCAATAACAACTCCCTAAAATATGATCCATTTGATCTGTTACACCATGTGTACATAATGCTACAAATATCTTTTATTTATTTATTGTACTACTAGCTAGGGGAGGGACCAACGCCCAGACGTACGTACTGTTCGAAATTCCATTGAAGTAGGTCGAACGAATGTGTCCTGTGCATCCTTGGTTTGCTGGAAGAAATCTATTTTTAGAGATAAGCTCGCCTTTCTACACGAAGTTTACATTTTGATGTATCTGTATCTTCTGTTTTTGTGCAATAAAGTATTAAGTAATAATTATATAGTCCATTATTCACTTGCTTACGTTAGGTGAAGATAGGTGGGGCGATTGGCTAGACGGAATAACGGAGATTGGACGGTAATGGGAAATAACAGAACTGTTTATAAAATTGAAACTGTTCATTAAATCATCCCCGACACAATAACATTTTGATATCTTGTTTGCTTGTTGGGCAGAACCGATAAACCGATTTCAATAAAAATGGCTAAGAACCATCGTAGGAAAGTCTACTGCCATTTATACAAACAGCATTTTACATGTTTTAAATTAAGCTACTTATATTAAAAAACGAAATGAAATATTATAGGTATATCTGTTGTGTTTTTCAATAAAAAAAAACGGTAAATCAAATTTAACTGACTTGGCAACTTTTGGAATTCGTAAGAGTAGAGTTATCTTGTAGGTAACAAAAAACCTACAACTTTTATATAAAATTTCAAGAATATGTTATAAAATATTCCGAAACTTTTAAGTTGGTTTGTAAAAATGCAAAAACTCACTTTAATATAAAAATATAAAATTCAAATGATGTAATGAAAAAGGTTTGGCTAATTATAAGTAATGAAACGAACTTACCAAGTGAATTTCGATCATTATTATATGATTATATTGAATTATAACCTTTAGGTTCACTTTGTCCACATTCACATTTCGTCAACGTTCTTATCTCGTCCAGATTCCCATTTCGTCTACACACCAATCCCAAATAGTCCACTTTATATCTCGTCCACATGCCCAACTCGCCCTCATTCCTAATTCGTCCTCATTCACAACTCGTCTAACAATTATAACACCAGGTAGTGCCTTCAGTCTACTAGCAACTATTCGCATATTGAGAGAAATTTAAAAAGATTTTTAAATCAATAAATTACTATTATTATACTTCCGGTTCCACAGCTCGCAGCGGCGGCATCTTCTTACTTCATTATTTTCAGAGATACAGAACTTTCTTCATGGGCTGTGTGGGGAGGGCGGGTAATTAGATCTTTGAACTAAGCGACTCATATAATAATTTCGCCACTTAATTATATAATTATAACACCTGTATAACGTATAACACATGTAGATGTTGAGGAGAAGGAGAAGTGTTGAAATTAATAAACGTTTGTAATCAACAGTACAAAATGTAATTAGAAATTATAAGCATTATCGCATTTAGGAGAAGGAAGTAGATACTATATTATTTTTATTACGTAGATATCTTGTGTGAATTGTGTTTCGTTCTACAAAACGTGTATGATAGTTTTTCTTAGCGAACATTAAGCACTCTAAGATAAATATCGATGGAAAGATAGAATGTCTAATTTTTTGGAGTAGGGTTTGCGGCTTTCCGTCTTTTCTATTCCAGCGATAGCCCTTATACATTTTTTCTGATGCCTAAATATTTTGTACCTATCAGTAAAATTTCCGAACCGTAACTAAGGCTAGAATGCATATATCCGAAATATGCAGTAACAGCTGCCTCTGTGGTCGCAATCTGTGTAAATCTCCTTAGAGGGTAAATAAAACTGTTTATCTTACAGCATAGTTTTTCTATGTGCAGTTTCCATCCGCAGTGTTGGTCTATGTGCAGTCCAAGGAATTTCATTGTTTGTACTACTTCTACGTCATTATTATCGTTGTTTTTGTTTAGTTTCAGTGGGTTTGCTTGTGGTTGATGAAATTGCATAATTTATTTTTTTCTAGGTTAATTTTTAGATTGTTATTCTGAAGCCATTCGACAAACCCACTCAATGTATTGTTTATATCTAGTTCGAAGTTTAGTGGCTCTGCACATTTTATGACAACGGAACAGTCATCCGCGAACAAAACTGTAGGATGTGGAACAATTTATGTAAGGTCATTTATAAAGGCTAGGAACAGGAAAGGCCCAGATATACAGGGTGGACCAAAAGTATTTTTATATTTGAAATGATAATAAAAATAAAACTAATTATAATAGGTAAAAACTCTTTATTGTTAATGAAAGTACACAAAAGGGGAATTTATATTTTAAAATAACGTCATCCATATGTGATCCTTCATTATTCTGGCATTGATGCAATCTAGAGCGGAAATTTTTGATGACAGCTTGACACGTTCTTGATAAAACGATCCTTTAATTCTTCAAGAGTCACTAGGTTGGTGCCATAAACTTTACTTTTAAGGTATCCCCAAAGAAATAAAACCCATTGGGGATAGATCCGGGCTAGGAGCCGGCCAGTGAATGTCCCCTCCTTTCGATATCACTTTTGGGCCAAAAATTTCTCAAGCTGCCTTTTATGAGTCATTAGAGGTGTGACAAGTAGCTTCATCTTGTTGAGTCCATGCCCGTTGATTAAAACCAGCAAAATCATGCAGCGCTGCAACAAAAAAGTTTTGTAACATGGTGATATACCGCTTTCGAATTGAAAGTCCAGGTTGGTCACGAATAGGCGCTCTTACACGCTCCACGTTTTCGGGGTCTCTCGATGTTCTAGGTCGGCCAGATCATGCTAAATTTGTTATTGAACCCGTCTCCTCAAACTTGAGCACGCATTTTTTAATCAACTGAACTGATGGAGTTTGATTTCTGTGCCATATGTTGTAATGAGCACTAAATTTACGTTGCGCTAAGGTAGCAGAATCGTTGTTACTATAGTACGCGCGTGCACAGAACGCATATTGGCTACCACTGAATGACGCCATGGCACTAAATTCCCATTGGCCACTCTTTTAATGCGCCGCCCCTCCGCCCCACCCCGCCGCCGCTGCTAGACGCGGCAACCGATTTAAATATAAACGGACTTTTCTGCGGTATTCCGTAAGATTTTGTGTTGGATTAGTTCTAAAACTTTCGAGTTATTCCAGCAAACAGTTCTGTCATACAAATGTTTTAGAGGTCATATATCGTTAATAATGTGGACTTATTTTTTTTAAGGCATTCTGTTCGTTTACAAATATGTTGTGTGCTTCTAGAAAGGAATTTAGTCTGTTATGCCTGTTCAAAGATTTTAGATATTATATGTATGTTTGCTACTTGGTACTCGGTCGGTATTTAGTGAAGTATTTTTTAAAGCATAGAAAATATCAGCAAAAGCATCTAAAACGGCCGCCTTTCTAAAGTCCTACACAAGAGAATCCTATGTTGCGGCTCAAATAACATGGAGTCCAAGAAACAATTAAAATAAAATTATCATTTTACTTATTAATTGTCAGTACAATATGGAACTAATTAGTTCTCTGAATGTTCACAAATAATAATACTGATTGTATTTACTTACAAGTAAACAAGTTATATATATACATGGACTTATCATCAAGGATATCACAGGAGGATATTGGAACTATTCCTACTTACCTATTCGCGCCTTTTGTAGCAGTCTATGCATGACCGTGATGCTTTTAAACCCCAGAGGGTAACCGTTGAATGAAAATGACCGCACTCAGTGCTACCAGTTGTTTCGGATTCCCCCAGGGCAACGTTCTTTGCTGCGGGCCCTTATGATAGCTAGAAATCGGCTCACCACTGTGAGGAAAGTCTAATGACGGCATTATCACCGCGCTACGTCTTACACACTAACACAATATATTTGGCGATCTTGCTGCTGATTCTTCACCGTCAGCTCCGAGGTTCCGGGGTGCAAACCCAGGATGTCGAACCTCGATGAAGATGCCGTATTCTAACAGCAACCATACGCCAAGCAAGTTCACGCAATGTCCTTCTCTCAAATGCTAGTCACACGTGGGCATTTCCGAAGAACCCATAATTCGATCGAGAATCCTAACACTAGTGATTTGGCCAGTGCGGATTCTTCCAAACGACATTCGGTTCATCAAGACAAATCTAATGACGTATCTTTTATTGAAATCGGTTGGGGCGTTGAGTAGTTTGGAGGGAACAGAGGAACAGACATGCATCCATACAAGCGAGTTTATACATACTGGTCATTTACATAACCCTCCTTTATTTCGCCCATCCAGAATCCATATCTAGCATCGAGTTTACTAAACACTTTAGCCCTCGTTTAATCTCGTTTTAGTTGGGAGGGGATAGAATTAAGATTACCATTTTTTTTGCCGCTGCGACATTTCACCCATTGTGTGGGATGTGAGACTTTTCTATTCACACCTAGACTTTGCACTCTAGAAATTATCCTTCAATTGTAATAAATTTAAAACGGGTGAGACTAATATGGTTTAGTAGAGCCTAACAAATAAAAGGGAGACATTTGTATTATGTACAGATTTTATTGAGGGTGGCTAGGCGTGGGTTGTGAACTATTAAAATGACTTCACGCGTCTGGAGTATGATTCCTCTGGCATATCTTCTGGTGGTTAGTCCTGGGCGGCAGTAAGACAGGGCCGGTAGCCGGGTAGCCGGATGCACCCTGTAAAAAAGAGTAGTGATTTGAAGATTAAGGGGTGACTGCAATGCATCCATCTTCGGCTCGTCGACACATTAGAGAGCCGTGAAGAAAACTATCGTAGGCATTGCAATCAGAAAGTAGCTGTAGAGAGAGAAAGAACACAAATATGTACAGACATCAAAGATTAATTACGAGGCTCTTCTCAGCGTTGTCAAAGCTACCCTCGACTTCCATGTTTTGTCGCACCTGGAAAGAGATGTATTCCTGGACACAAGCAATTCACATCCCATCCATGTCTGCCGCATGTTCCTTGCTATAAGACATTACCTTGATCTTCGACATATTCATGCTAAGTCCAACCTGCAGGTTTGCTTTTCTGAGTTTGTTCGATTCCAAATCGATATTCGATCGATGGTTTCGGAACGGCCATTTTGAATTTGACGTTGCTGCCAACCTAGCAGTTTTTTGACAACTGACAGACGAAAGCCCTCGCAATGTAACGCGTATTGATTAGGGTATTGAATTTAAATCGCAAGCCATCTGGAATGTATTCGGGTTCCCCTCAGGATTGTCTATATAGCTGAGTGTGTTGTGGTTCCCCGAACCAGATAAAGTTCGCATTTACGTGGCCGATTGGTTTTTCCCACGTAACATAACCTGTGTTGGAACACTGTGCTCGTCGAAGCTGGCCTGCCAGTCATACCTGGTTGGCTGAAGAACCTGTCTACCAAGAAGAGCCTAGGGTGCACCCGGGCCTTGCAGAGAGACAGGAAGTTGACGGGACCGAAGCACAGACCAGGTTAGATCCAGCATAATTACTAGCTCGGTGAATCGCCGACGTTCAAACTTCTTGGCATCTGATCGCTACGCTACCTCGTAGCTGATGGGCCCCTGCGAGGTCATTAGGTGCCGAGAAGCCTGAACAATTTTGGTAGCAAGAGCGTGGTTTCCTGAGATTTGCAGCCGTCAAGGGCTCCAGGAACCCACGATTTGGGACTATTAATCTGTAGGTATAGGCGGTTATTAGCTAACTTGGTGTTGTTCCTGTATCCACATAGATTGGTAGTATTGTAAGCTATAAGTCTATTGCTGGTAGTAGACAGACAGATATAACAGTTTTCCCTAAATGACCAGTTGTACTGAGATGTGACTCAGAATAGTAGGTACTCAACCTAGGTACATTGTAGGTGAATTGAAATTTGCATTGAAGTACCAGTTAGTCAATCTATTAGTGGTCTAGTAATGCTAATGAATGTTTGGTTAACATAGGTAGTTACATCTATTGATAGCAGGCTATTACATTGTTTTCAGTTTATAGCAATTTATAACTTGAACTAATATTGACTATCTGTGTGTGTTATAATGATAAAGGGAAACTAAATTGTATTTACAGAATTTATATAGATATAAAACTCGGTTCCTATTGTTTAAGGAAAACAGCATTGTTTAAGTTGTGGTTTAGGGTTCCCTCGTTTGGGTTATAGACTGGAAGGTCCAATAAAATTGAGTTACTGCAAATTGTGAGTAAGTATCGTTCCGATCATGTCGTTATCTGAAATCCAGAAGGGTGTTTCTAAGGAACTCAGATGGTTTTCCTCCGCACACGGTCTGATAGACCGGTTAGATAGGCATGATGTGGTATTGGAGCGGTCTATGGACGTTAAGGAACGTTACAATAGGGTGCTCGAATTGTCCGCGCAGGCGGAATCAGTTGATGGTTGCGCACCTGACAGGCTGTCACGGTTGCTAGGGGATGTCGACCAATGTATGGAGATGGCAGCTGCTATCACGCAGAAGGCTGCGGACATACGTAGACAGCGCGAGTCCAGCCATGGTGGTGACATTGAAGCACCTCTGCCGCTTCAGGGTTCAGGGTCCAGGTTACCGGCCATAACTATGCCTACTTTTGACGGAGTGTCCGGTGAATGGATGAGCTTCATCAATCTGTTCGACAGTTTGGTGCACATGCGATCGGACATTACCAAGTCTGTCAAGATGGCTCAGCTGGTGGCAGCATTGAGGGGTGAGCCTAGGGAGCTGGTCGCTCATTTGACAGTTACGGAGGGTAACTATGAAACGGCCAGACAATTGTTGGTCAGACGTTACCATAACAAACGGAGGTTGGCCGATGCCCAACTGAACCGTTTGTTTAGTATCCCGGTTGTGAACAAGGTCGGGGCCATACAGACGGAGGTTTTGAACCCGTTGTTGTCCGTCACCAAGGCTCTAGAGAATCTTGGACTTCCGGTTGGTGAATGGTCGTACCTACTGCTGTACATTGTACTTTCCCGCCTACCCGCTGACGTGCAGACTCGTTTCGAACAGTCTCACGGGAGGTCGGCCGAGGACCTGCCCGCCTTCTCCGACTTGGTCGGATTCTTGGAAGAGGAGGCTCGACGGGCAGAGAATTTGGGGTTGACGGTCACCCATCCTTCGGAGCCACAGAGAGCTGCCGGGAGCGCTGTGAGTAGGGGCCCTCCGACGAGGAAGGACCGCACCAACCGGCAGTCGTATGGGACTGTGAGTGCATTGACCCCACATAGTGAGACCTGCCCATGTTGTAGGCAGATTGGCCATGCTGTGGCCAATTGCAATAAGTTCGGGGAACTTAGGGTTCAGGGACGGCGCCGGATGGCCAAGCAGCGGAGCTGGTGTTTCCTGTGCCTCGGGCCACACATGGCTAGGGACTGCACGCGCACAAAAATGTGCGGATATTGTGGTGGGGCCCACAACAATCTGTTGTGCATGAACCGGTCCGGCCAACAGCCACCACAGGGCCGTACCCAGGGTGACACGGCATGGGGCCCTGAGAATTCGTTTGCGACTCGGAGCGCAACTCAGGGGCCAACGTCCCCACGTCCACAGGGCCGTACCCAGGGTGACACGGCATGGGGCCCTGAGAATTCGTTTGCGACTCGGAGCGCAACTCAGGGGCCAATGTCCCCACGTGCACAGGGCGGTACTAGGGTGCAGGGCCGCACTCATGGTCATCACATGGGGGGCCCTGAGTTTTCGGTTGCGACTCAGCATCCGACTCAGCGGGCAATGGGGCCACAAGCACGCAGCCACCCAGGGGTGCAGGGCCGCACTCAGGGTCATCACATGGGGGGCCCTGAGTTTTCGGGGGGCGTCGTAGGGTGGCAATGGAACCGGCGCGTGGGCCATTTGTACAATGGGACCCTCTGGCGTATAGCTGCCTACCTGATCGGTTACAGGCACAGTGGGGCCCCGGGGGTCCTCGCTAGGAATTTGCGGCCCAACCATTGGTTGCCCCCCAACCGGAGACGGTGGTGTTACCGATCGCCTCTGTGCTTGTTTGGGATTTGGCGGGCAACCCAACATACGTTCGCGCCCTATTAGATTCTGGAGCTCAGGGCTGCATTGTATCTGACTCTTGACTGTGGGGACCATTTACATCTCCTATTATCATTGTATTATTGACTAAGGAGACTATACATCTCTGTTATTTATATTTTAATTATTTTATTATGACATTTGAGACTCTTTACATCTCTCAGAAACAATAATTAAAAACTTTTTTTTTCTGATAATATGATAATAATACCAAATGTTCTGTAAAAAATGAAATGAAATGACATGTGAAAGTGCCCTTGTGGCCTATTTACAGAATAAACGTTTTGAGTTTTGAGTTTTTGAGTTTTATCGAACGATTTAGCAAAATGGTTGGGCCTCAAGGTAAATAGGTATAATAAATCAATACGGGGCGTGGGGAATGTTACGGTTACGAATGTAGTTGGTCAATCGGTGATCACGTTCTCTCCACGTTATGACATTTTGACAAAAACATCCGTGCAAGCTTTAGTAATGACGCATGTCATGGGCAAACACCCCTTGGTGAAGTTGAATCCGGCCGTTCGATTCCTGACGTCAGGACTCAAGTTGGCGGATCCCGATTTTGACACTCCAGCCCCGGTCGACCTGCTACTGGGAGCAGACGTTCTGGGTAGGTTTCTGTTGTCGGATCGGCGAGTTCTTCAGCCGGACGGGTTGATTGCTGTGGATACTAAGTTTGGTCACGTGATCATGGGTCCGGCATTGCCAATGGTTAGGCCTGCCGAGTCAGATGGCATACTTATTGGCTCAGCGTTGTCAGACGCTATCCAACGGTTCTGGGAGATAGAGGAACCTCCCACCGCTCGTCGAGTCGACGCAGACGAAGAAGAGTGCGAGTTGTTTTACCAGAATAGTACTGGTCGCCTTCGTTCTGGTCGTTTTGTAACTCGACTGCCTTTCAGGGCCGATCGACCGCCACTAGGAGAATCTAGGAAGATGGCTGAGACGAGATTGATGTCGATGGAGCGTAGGATGTCAAGGGACGCCGTATTTAAACAAAAATACGTCGATTTCATGAGGGAGTATGAGTCGTTAGGACACATGTCGGTATCGGGTGTGGACTGGAGATCTGAGGATCATTGTTTCCTTCCACACCATGCCGTCCTGCGAACCCCTACCGGCAAGATTCGAGTTGTTTTTGATGGGTCAGCACCTACCTCGAACGGGATGTCCCTGAATCAGTGTCTACATTCGGGACCCAAGTTGAGTCGTGATATTTCGGATATTCTCACGAGCTTTCGGAGGCACCAGGTTGTATTTGTCGCAGACATTCGGATGATGTTCAGGCAAACGGTAATTCATCCGGCTGACAGAAGGTATCAGTTGATACTTTGGCGTGAGTCCACGGCCGAGCCAGTCAAGGTCTATGAGTTGAACACGAACACGTATGGGTTACGGTCTAGCCCGTATTTGGCGATGCGTACCCTGATCGTGTGAATGAGGTCAGACCGTTTTCAGGTGTTGGTACGGATTTTGCCGGACCGTTTATGGTGAAGAGTTCACGATTGCGTACCGCTAAGCAATACAAGGCGTACCTATGTGTGTTTGTTTGTTTATCCACCAAGGCGGTACATCTCGAGCTCGTTGCTGATCTCTCGACAGAGGCTTTCATTGCTTGTTTGGATAGGTTTGTTTCTCGAAGGGGACTTCCAACTTTGATCCGCTCTGATAACGGCACTAACTACGTCGGTGCGGAACGATACTTACGAGAGATAGTCAATTTTTTGAATGTAAATAAAGTGGATATTGGAACGGCCCTCTCCCGTCGGGGTATACAGTGGACCTTCAGCCCACCGATTTGCCCCCACTGGGGTGGGATTTTTGAGGCCGTAGTTAAGTCAGCTAAGACGCACTTGGGGCGTATATAGGAGCTCGCGACATTGTTTTGTAAGATCGAGGCCGTTCTCAATTCGCGACCGTTGTGTCCGCTCAGCTCGGATCCAAATGACCTGGAGGCTCTGACCCCAGGCCATTTCTTGATAGGACAGCCACTTAACGCGTTGCCCGAGCACCCCTTCGAGGGAGTGAAATTGTATCGGTTGTCAAGGTATCAGATGTTGCAGCAGTTTACTCAGAATTTCTGGAAGCGTTGGTCGCTCGAGTATCTGCATATCTTACAACAGCGCCTTAAGTGGACTGACAAAACCAGCCCCCCTAGTGTTGGTGACCTCGTTCTGGTTAAGGATGCTAACCTACCGCCACTACGTTGGCGCAGGGGGCGCATTGTTAACTTGTTCCCTGGCAAGGACGGGACCCCCCGGTCTGCGGAGGTTCTAGTAGGAGGCTCGGTTCTAAAACGAGCGGTAGCAACGTTGTCTCGGCTGCCCGTAGATTAGGGGACAGGTGGGTGCCTGTCCGGGCGGGTGATTGTTCGATTCCAAATCGATATGCGATCGATGGTTTCGGAACGGCCATTTTGAATTTGACGTTGCTGCCAACCTAGCAGTTTTTTGACAACTGACAGACGAAAGCCCTCGCAATGTAACGCGTATTGATTAGGGTATTGAATTTAAATCGCAAGCCATCTGGAATGTATTCGGGTTCCCCTCAGGATTGTCTATATAGCTGAGTGTGTTGTGGTTCCCCGAACCAGATAAAGTTCGCATTTACGTGGCCGATTGGTTTTTCCCACGTAACATAACCTGTGTTGGAACACTGTGCTCGTCGAAGCTGGCCTGCCAGTCATACCTGGTTGGCTGAAGAACCTGTCTACCAAGAAGAGCCTAGGGTGCACCCGGGCCTTGCAGAGAGACAGGAAGTTGACGGGACCAAAGCACAGACCAGGTTAGATCCAGCATAATTACTAGCTCGGTGAATCGCCAACGTTCAAATTTCTTGGCATCTGATCGCTACGCTACCTCGTAGCTGATGGGCCCCTGCGAGGTCATTAGGTGCCGAGAAGCCTGAACAGAGTTCTTGCAGCATCGACTGTAGGTCAGACGCTTAATCAAAGAAAAGATTTAGTCGACGAAGACAGGGTTTGTGTGCTTCATTTTCTCGACGTCGAAGCCCCTGTTCTCCCACTTTGGCTCCATTGTCCTAAATTTCTCTTCCAACACGCTTGTAAACAGCTTTGTAGAGAGTTTAAACACATCAGTTTTCCCATATCCTTTATGGTTCTATCCTGGCAGCCCCTTATAACGTTATAAGTTTGTTATTACAAAACATCCTTTCATGTTTTATCAACAAAAATATAACACATAGTAAACCGCAAATTGGTGATTCAGACTGCACTCTACAATAAAAAGTGGTTTAAAGAGCAGTTCTTCACATATTTTTTTATGAAGTATTAACCTAACCTAATCTTACCTAACCTCTTAACGAGCCACGGCATCTTAAGATGCCATTATGCTGTTATGGTTTTGAATTATATTACCATGGCTTGAGGTTAAAAATCGCGATGCCTCCAAATTTCCGTGGTCTTTCTGAGGTTAAGGCAGCGTCACATCGGAATTTTCTTGGAAACTTAACATCACATTTTGATGCTTCTTATGTGAAATAGTGCTATGTCAAAGATATTTTACATAGAGGGCTTAAACCCACGTTAAATGTAAAATGAATGTCCAGGGATACATAGTTTAATAGACGCGGTACTATTTTGTAATTTTCTCAAATAAGGTTAAGGCTCCCACTAGGGAGTCAGGAATTATACTATCGAAAGAAAAATCGACTCTATAATTAGAGTGGGAGAAATATTCAGGTACTTCTCAATAATCTTATTAAGGATGTGCAGATGGTCCGTGATGTACATAACGAGGCGAAGCCCAGCCTGCTCGGGTGGTTAAGCTTGTTGGTTTTTTTTGTCATTTTTTTGGAGTAGAAGGTTTAAAAAAATATTATTAGAATCTCCATGAAATACGCTTTACTAGAAAAAAATATCTTTCATATTTTTCTTAATTTATAAATTATTAGATCTCAAAGCAAAAATGTTATTGCAAACTTTTCACTTTATTACGTTTTATTAAAAATAAACTATGACGAATACCAGCAATGATGTCTATATCTTTAATTTATACGTAAATTATACCAAACTTCCCATAGTAGCCAGCTGGAAACTTTGTTTTATAAAGAAGCTGGTCGGGCTGGTCCTTCGTATCCCCCCTCCCCCCAGCAGGATTATTTTTAAGGGCTGAACAAAGGCCAATGGCATTGAGAATTAGACAATGAAAACAAATACCCGTCGCATCGCGTCGAAGCAGACTGACGCATGCTCCCGCGCAGAGCCTCGCGGGGCAGCCCGAGCTCCGAGACCAAGAAAATTATAGAAAATATTACTAAACTCCTGTAATAATAACATTAAAAATAAAATAAAACAAACAAAAAAATCCCTTTTTTTACCTATTTTTTCTTGTAAGTTTCATATAGGAAACTGATTTCGTCTCCGAGCGCTTGTTCATTTAGTTGAATAATAATGCAGTGCGAAAAATATTTTTAAGTATTAAATATAACAGATATCCGGTAATTTTGAAAGTCCATTCTTATCTCTAATAGACCTTTTATAACATATATTTATCCTATATTTCTATGTTGTCTAGTTTAGCCTAGAATTGAAGCTAAAGATGCATTTCTGGGCATATTTAATCCCTTAATGTGGGCCGCGCTAGAAAAGATAACTAGTGAAGCCCATAGATATTCTCTATAAGAGCGATCCAATACATCTTCTACTAATAACAACTGCAGTTCTTCAAAGTTTTCAAAGTGTCGACAGTACATACCAGTTACACCATAATGTAGGTCTAGGGCCCTGATTTCGGCGTGTTAGATATACGGATATCGACACCTTTATATCGAATGATTTTGTATGGGAACCACTCAATATCCGCCATTTTATAGAGTGGTGATATTGTGCGAGAAACACCTCCTTGATCTCCTATTTTGTACACGACGAACGCCTTACTTCCAACGTCAACGCTTCAATGGACAATGGCCATCTTCTCCCAAAGGTATCTTCTAATAGTCATCCATATATTTAAAAGCTCATTCAACGCAGATCTGCGAAATAAATATAATTCTTAAAACCAATTGGAACAGGCATATGCATTAAACAAAAAGCGACCCAAACGAAATGTGGTGTTACACAGCTGCCGCGGTATGCGGTTTTGGCCAAAGTAACAAAACTAGCGTAACACATACTAATAAACAACCGTATTGCAAAAGCCCGAACTATTAAAATAGCTTGCCTAAAATGAAAATCAGGGTTTGTAAAATCTGAACCTTTAAAATATGAACCATTACCGTGGGTTTTGACTCATGTCCTATAATAACGGCTTAGATCGTTTTCAGGGTAACATAAAAAAAAACATGACGTCTAATTACGTCTCTTTATTAAACTAGAGCTAATAAGGCTGCTCGATAGTTCACAGAAGCATAGGCCAATGATTCTGATTTAATCAACGCATATTTAATGCACAGCGGTAAATTTTTAGCTGAACCGTTACAATGACAAAAGAATAAGGGAGGTCAAGATTATAGACTCATTTTAACCACCGACAGAATGCAGTTTTGTAAATGTAAACGTACACACATACATGCAGATACTTTGCTTCTGGCCCCAAATTAGGATACCCTGTTTCGTGGGAACCAGAAACAGCGATATCACATACATTTTATTACCTATTTGGAAGTAGACTTAACAACGATAATTCATATCACAAGCTATGTTTGATTGAAATCGTTTCACTGGTTTGAAAGTTATTAGCTTAATAAAGTCAAAGTCAACCTTTCTTTATTACTATATACTTAGTAAACGTTATTTTTTTGTTTCTTTTCTACATTGGATCACTAGGAAAAAATTTAATCGCATTTTATATTTCTTTATTTATTGTGTATGGGGTGGTTCTTAGGGTTCCGTACCCGGAGGGTGCCAAACGGGACTTTATTACTATTAAGTCCATCTGTCTGTCCGTCCGTCCGTCCGTCACCGGGCTCTATTGGATCAACCGAAATAGGTAGAGAACTGAAATTTTCACAGAATGTGCATCTCTTGCCGCAACAGCAGTAAATAATGAAACATACCAATTTACAAAAATAAAAGAAGTACCCAAAGAAGAAATTATTGGTATGGCCATTTTCTTACCCCTTTTGTTTTATTTGTTTATCAGTGAAAAGTGGACTCTCCCGATCTTAGTAGAAAATATTTTTAATTGCAGGTATTGAGTTTTGTGCTTATTTATTTGACTATATGATTAATAATTGCTCATTCGAATTATCATAAATCATATTCAGTTTTTATCATTCATGATTTTATTTCTGTTAATTAGTTACTCAATTTCTATCCACTTCCGGTTTTAATGAGCAAAGAGTTTCGTTAACCTGAGTACATAGTTTAATACCTACATACTACATACACAAAACTATTTTTCAATGTTTCGATGTTCGGCCTTGAATGTAGTCCTACCTAGTTAACATGTTATTATTAAAAATTAAATAGGTATATGAATTCGTTTTTCCGTGTACAATGGTATGGAACCCTTCATGTGCGAGTCCTGATGTCCTACTCGCACTTGACCGGTTTTATTATTATTAATAGTGCTACTAAACATCCAAGACCAGGGTTTTTTCTTTACCCCCAGCCGGGGATCGAACCCGAGGGTCCTCGCATGGTAGGCAGAGCCACGAACGCTGCACTAAAGATGTCGTGCAAACATAAACATTTAGTATAAAATTTAAAGGATTCTATTTTTATTCTAAATTCAATTTAGGATATTTTAACACGACTAGGGAAGGTAAGTCAAATATATAAACAATTACACTTACAAAGGGAAATCTTTGTATTCCCACACAACATTTTTTTAAAGTATTAAAATATTTTATACAGAATCAACAACAATAAAAACAGTACTTACAGGGTCAATAGGAGAGTAATCGGTTGATTTCTGAAGACCTAAGTGACTACCTTGAACAAGACATACGGCTACCAACACCACGGTGGATACTCGGAACATCTGAAAAGAAAATTAACATTCAAGCATAATATACAAAAATCCTGTATGATAATTGTGAATTAGTAATACAAATAGATATATAGAGTTAAGTATTGATATACATACCTTTATGATTACCTTGCTTGGAAGTTTTCTTATTTAAATCTGTTTGATAGCACAACTGATAATGAATACTAAATAAAAAAACACATGTTATTATGCTTTGTTTAACGATATTTTATCAGAATCCCAATGTGAATGACTCAACATTAATTAAATAAAATGATGACCTGTTAACAACTAATTCCTAATTAGCTAATTATAAAGATGGTACTACGAAGTAAGAAATAGTCATTAGAAAATAAAAGATATTTTGTGTTGCGTGAGACTAATGAGGTTGGATTAGCATATTATAAAAACGTTATTTTCAATATTTCAATTCACTCTACTTGTGAAGAGCAATCGACACATTTAACGTCCGCAGAACACTACGAAATATTTTTAAAAGGTGAGTTTGATATCTAACATAATTTTCTTAATATTTTTCTACACTTTATTTGCTTAACTCTGTCCACCACGCTGGGTCAGTGCGGGTTAATGGAGGGGTGTTGGGCTAGTGCTAGTGGCTAGCTAACCCGCCCGTCAGATGTTTTCAAGCTGCCCTATTAGGGCCTCTGACTTCCACCGAATAGCAATAATAGCCGAGACCTACAGCTATTTTTACTACTCGGTGTCATCCGAAATATGGAAGCGCCCGAAACAAATGCCACATAGAAACGAATACACATCCAGTTCCATTTTGTTCCTATTCTTATTTTTTATAACTTGCAGATGGCATCCAAGTTTGTAGCCTTCGGAGTTCTCCTAATCGGTATAGGTGCTGCACATTGCCACTTCATCAATCAGGAAATCATTGTGAGTATTTTTTCTACATCGTCTAACCCTGCCTATAATCCTACAACCCTGCTGTCGTTTTGATATTTTCCCTATGTTATCCACCTGTTTATTGATGTTTGATTTTTACAAAAGACAATTAAAATAAAATATTAAACCCCGTCTGCATGTGCCAGATGGTCCAACGATCTGGCGAGGGTGACAGTGACAGTGAAAGCAATGGACGCGGGTTGCGCAGGACCGTACTGAATGGGGTGTTTATGAGGAGGCCTGTACCCAGCAGTAATAGGTACCCTGACAGGCTGATGATGATAATAAAACCCCGCCCCTCCTGGGATAGTAAATAGCTGATACACATTTAGAAGTATTTGATTAAATACTTCGACGGGTATAAACGAATGCACGGGTGCCTGTGACGATATATATATATTTTTCTTGTAGGCATATATTTTTATTTCAAATATATATCATGGAAATCAACCCAAACATTATGCAGGCGGTTGGAAGCCATCGAAATGTGGATAGAGTCAGGCAGGAGACCGGGTTTCGGAGAATGCACCAGGGTTTGGAGTTACTGAAGACTATAAAGATTAGATAACTGCAGCACATAGGCCACATAATTCGTGGCAGCAAATATCATCTTCTCCAGTCAATCCTGCAGGGGAAAATACCAGGCCGCCGAAGACCTGGCCGCAGAAGAACCCACTGACTTCAAAACCTCCCAGAATGGTTAAATTCAAGCACCACCGATGTATTCCACTCCCGCAACATCACCATCACAAATAGCCATGATGATAGCCGACCCCCGATAGGAGATGGCTCCCAAACAAGATATTTCTACAAATCAATACTTATTGTCTATTATTTTTTTATTGTTCATTGTTTATTTTGCAGAAATCTGTGGACCCAGTATCATTCCCAGTTCAACAAAGACAGCCTAAACTACTGCCGCTAAGTACTGCGTAAGTATAGAACTTCAAAAAGTAACTACTAAGCTAAGCAGTCTTTTTTTCGTTAATAAAGCCTAAGGATTAATTTTTTATTTTTACAGACTTATCGGATCTGTAATATACAAACTAGGAACGGTTCTCTATTACGCGTCTACTTCTGCGTATGCTATTATTGGATATAAATTGGTAAGTATTCTCTGAAAACTTTTTATTGTCATTGCATTCTCCTCCTATATATGTGTGGGCCATAGTTTGGTCGCCGTTTTTAATTTTTTCCCGTTAATATGGACCTTACTCTACGTAGGTAAAAGAGTAAGAGTAGTAAAGAGTACTCTTTTATTTCTATGTTCTTTATGGTACCTAGTACGTTTCTAACTTTTATTTTTATTTATTCACAGGCCGCGCTAGCTTTGTTGGCGCATGTTGTGTTCTGGTTTATAAAACATGCTACCTCCATGGTCATCGGTGCAATATTGATGTTTGGATTCTGCAAGGTGACTGGGAAATGCGGACCCATCTATGAAGTCACTGAGGAGCCCTACTATTACCCCTACTTGGAGCAAGCTGAACACACTTGGAGAAAGGCGGCTAGGTTCTTTGAAAGTGACGTCGATAATTAGTTAGGTCAACTATTATTAATAAACTGAGAATCGTGTGAATTGACGGACATTTTTATTGTTACTTATGGAACAAAGATTCCTTGCTTACCTTGTTAATAAATTGAAGAATCTATTTAAAATAATTCTATACGACTTACACAAAATACTTTAATTGTTTCTTTATGATTTATAGTTACATTTTAGTCATTAATGTAGTCACATAATGGCCACACAAGCATGACATTGATCATATTTTCGGCAGAACCACCATGTCACTTTCTCACCTGTGTTTTGTGGCACAAAGTCATCCCACTCGACTTGATATGTATATAGCAGTTAGTTGGTTAAATAAGACACTTAATTATTGTATATGTCTTGTTGCCTAAGAACGTTTAGACAACTCGTTAGGCGTTTCGTTCACTCACTTGACTGACGGAATTTTAGTGACTTGGTTAAACGTCGGCATTTAATTAACAGACTAGAGAGTTAGTTAAGTATCTGATTTAATTATCCAACTACGACATGTATAAAGTAAGATAAGAATTAACTGTAAATTAGATGAAATGGCACCTATGCCCGCCTTTACTCCCGCTAGGTGGCGCTGGCGTAGTTGGGTTCAAAGAGTTTCATTCATCTGATGTAAGGTCCAAAAAAATGTCACATTGTATTTCAAATACACTTAACACTGGCAACATTTACCTCAAATGAGGTAATCACGCCGTATATTTTAGGAAGAAGTAAGTATAATGAGATGATATTGATGTAAAATTAAAAAGGTGTGTAAATGTAGAGCTATTCAGTATATTTGTATACTTTATCCAAGTAGGTATTTAAAATAATGTAAACAAAGTTTGCAGTCAGTCGATATGATCAGTCGATCAGTTATTTTTACCAAGTAATGTGCATGATAATGGCCGAATTCATAGAATTGCGGCTTGAGGCTTTGTTTCCATGAAGCTTCTAATTAGCGGCCGAATGTCAATTTTTCATGTAATCTACAACAATATATATAATAATCTAATACAATAGTTCGTCGGCCTAATAAAGGCATAAGCCTAGCCATACTCAACCACGCTGGCTCAGTCCGGTTGGCGACCGGTTTGGCCTAGCGGGTAGTGACCCTGCCTACGAAGCTGACGACCCTGCGTTCGAATCCTGGTAAGGGGAAATATTTGTGTGATGAGCATGAATATTTGTTTCTTAGTCTTGGATGTTTGCTATGTATTTACATAAGTATTCATCTCTACTAAATTAATGGTCGTCTTGCACCCATAACACAAGACTTATTGAGCATACTATGGGTCTCAGTTTGTATAAGGTTGGCCTTTTATAATATTTATTTATTTATAATAGAGGGTTGTCGGATATACTAAGTTAGAATGAGCATCTAAGACTGGCTTTGAATACCGTAATACACCCCTCTATCAAGTAACTGCGCTGAGCGTGGTGAAGTATGGCAAAATTATACTCAAATTGAGGTAAAGGCCTGTACCCCGGTGGTGGTACTACAAATGTGCAACATTTTCTTACTGTACTAAACGACCTTCGTGGTCTACGTCTGTATATCAAAGAAACGCACTGAGCGTGGTGAAGTAAGGCTCAATCTTAATTAAATTCAGGTAAAGGCCTGTGCCTCCGGTGAGGTTACAAATGTTAACTTACTGTACTCGAAAACCTCCGTGGTCTAGTGGGTTTCACGCTTGCTTCTCACGTAGGAGATGCAATTTCGAATACAGTGCAGACTGACCATGTACCAATGAGATAATTACTTTATCGTGTATTACCGGGCGTTCTGTGCTTTGGGTGACACGTAAAGCTCTAGGTCCCGGTTACTATCGCTACTTGGTAGTAGTAGTCGTAAAACCCCTCCATCAACCCGCACTGAGCCAGCTTGATGGAGTCCGGCTCAATATTACTCGAGTTCAGGTGGCCCTCGGGACATAATACTACATTTACTAACTTTACTTCCAAATGTCCCAAAGCCCAAAGTCTTCAAACCTAAATTATCTCAACCGCATGCTGAGGCGACGACCAGATTCAAGCGAACCTCAGCAAGAAAGCTGTGAGCTAAACGGGGTTTAGGGTTACATGCTAACGAGGGCAGATTTAGTGGGACGAATGGAGGGCATGGTTAAACTGTCGTCAGTGTTATTTGGGACGATATATAGGCTGCGCAAAGTTTCTTTGGCTATGAGCCTAACCTCTCTTTCTCGTATAGGGTGATGGAGTGGGTTGAGAGAGAGATAGGCGACTGCTCGCTCAGAGTCAAAGAAACTTCGTGCGAACTGTACTATGGCGTAATTCAATGCTCTGTTTTGCGAGACAAGGGGCTGGCCGATATCCGCAGTTATGAAGATATGATCTTTTTAGGCATAAGCTCGCCTTTGTACATATGTTTTCAACAAATGTAACTTTTTATTAATCTTTGTGCGATAGAGAATTATGATAATTATGAATTATGAAAGGTTCTCTCACGATGTTCTCCATCACCGTTAAAACCGTATAATGTACAAAATAATGCGCGTAACTACTTTAGTGTATTTCGGAACATTTATCTAGCTCAGATTTTATTTAACCCTTAAGACGCGAGCATGCAGAGCAAGCCATAGGGCTGTGGTGGGAATAGAGTTTCCCTTGCCTTATTAATGTGTTCATGTCTTTTAAACCCTACAACAAAGATCAATCACAACAATTGTTATATAATATAATATACTCTTTAATAATAATGATCTAGTGACTTGTGAAATTATATCTTTGCTAATGTTGCATAACAAAAAGATAATGTAATTATTCGCATTTGACAACCATTGCATTGTAAATACTTCGTGCGAGTGAAACCACAATTTTATGCAAAAAACAATATTACCTAATCTCTTATTGTGGGGCGAATTCATTGCAATAATCTGCAGCACGCAATAGAATCGTAAATGGCTGCAATTGTAATTGTCACGAATAATGTATATTTGCTTTTAAATCGGTCATTTGACGACCTCTGTGGTGTAGTGAGGCTGTGCTTCAAAAGAGGATTAAAAAATAATAATACTTTTTCAATAATAATATTAATAAACATAAGTCTTGGATGTTACATGTTTGTGACATCGCTGTTTCTGGTTCCCACGACACAGGGCATCCTAGTGTGGGGCCAGAAGAAATGTATGTGCATATATGTAAATGTAATGTATTGTAATGTAAATCTCGTTTCGAGAGTTTTATTGTCATGAATTTGTCGTACCTAACACGACAAATAACAGATTGTCTAAATTCTTGTATCCGAAAATGACAGTAATCTATATTATTCATTAGATGATCACATTAATCCTCTGACGTCATAGATGGTATGGCGAACAGTTTTAGTAAAATACTGTTTGTGAGCTTAATTCTGAGTTGTTCGAAATTTATTTGAATAATTTAAGTGGTGATTAAACTACGTTAATCACAAGTGTCACACAAAATCTTGTGATTTAATACAAGTTTTATAATCAGTTATCACCACTTAATATATTGTTAAATTTGTTTCGAGCTTAAGTGGGGTAATTGTTCTGATTTATTAAAAGTCATAACAATCTTTTGTATTTATTTTAAGCGTTAGAAAAGGAAGGAAGGAAGAAAAGGTTAGCAACCTGCACGTTACACTGGAATGTAACGTGCAAGTTGCTAACCTTTTTTTCCATTTGGATTGGATTTGGATATGTATAGTTAAATCGGAGCCATAAGGTCATAATCCGTCCTTCATCAGGGTGGGCGGAGGCGTGACGGTACGCCCTTCAATGATTGAACTTTACTACCTAAGTAAGGTCTGCAGAAACACAAACCTAATATATTTTTAAATGACTTAAAAAAATGAGGAGAAATCTCATTTCGCCGGGACATTTAATTATGATTACAGCTTGTTTTCATACACAGGTAATAAGAGCTCAGTTTGGAGAGGTAGATTCATATGGGATTCATTTCCAGTAATTTCGAACATGGTCCGTATTTTTTTATGATAAATACTCTTCTCGTTTCGGTGATGGTCCTATATTCATCTTTCACCAACTTCGACAAGACCATTGTGTGTAGACCCGCAGCTAAAATGTAATTTAACATATTTTATAATATAATGTGAAAATACACATCGACTTTATGTCTTTACATAAAGTCGATGTGTATTTTCAGTAGGATGTACTTCACTTAATCTGGGTCTTTACCCAGATTAAGTGAATATATCCTACTTTAAAAATAATGTATTTACTAATTTAAAAAATAAATTCAGTTGAATTATTATTTAAGAGACCGCCAGTAGCGCATTAAGTCTGAGGAGGTCTCAACGAACTGGTGTGATCTCTCTGCAGGTGTTCGGCAGGGTGGTATCCTTTCACCTCTTCTCTTATCAGTATAAATCAACTCCATCTCTGACGTCCTTACTTATTCTCATCATCTTTACGCAGATGACCTCCAATTATATCGGCAATTCTCTCCGTGTGATGTGACTCTTACTGTAGAGGCGTTGAATGCTGACCTTGATAATATCAGGCAATGGTTTCTTTCGTATGATCTACTGATCAACCCGGGAAAATCTCAAGTGATGATTATGGACACGGACAGGAATCGCAGATCCCACACGAGGTGTCTTCTCTCAACTCCTCACCACAACACTGTTGCTTACAAACAATCGTTCAGGTTAAGGGCAATCCGACTGTGAAACACACTTCCCTACGCTTTACGGGATATTCCCTCTATTTTGATTTTTAATAAAAGATTGACACGCATTATTATCCGTATTAAATTTAAGTATGTAAGTATTTCATTAATATATATTATTCGTTGAAATATGTAAGTATTAAAATCTATTATATTACTCTTATAATATTTTTTATGTAAGTAGTAAAACTATCCTATCCTGCCTAGGTTTGCTGGAAGAAATATCTTTCTAAAGATAAACTGGCCTTTGCGCATAAATATTAATGTATTTTTACCCATTATTTAGCGTGCAATAAAGTATATTGATATTGATTAATTATCCTAATTATAGGGCCCGATTTAAGTTGCGTTTACAACGCATGAACTGCCATAGTAAATTCCTCCCAAAACAATTACCATCTCGGCATACAAACGTAACTAAGATTGTTTGAAATTCGTATTCATCATCTCTTTTTTTGCCAACTTTACCGATAGCTTGGAATGGATTAGCGTTCGATTTCTGTAGGCGTCGTCCTTGTTTACTGCCAGACAAGTCAAACGGGGCTTTTCTGTCTACTTTGTCCTTGACTTAAGAGACGTGAAGTTAATAAAAAGATGTCTAGTGTTAATGTCACCTGGTATCATTCTTATATCAGCGAATTTCTTTTACTGTTTTATACATAGATAATCGCAACTTTCTCTCACCCCGTGTGACGGCCTTATCCAGGGCAGCCAAAATTTCGCCCTCTGGGCAGTGTTATGCAAAATTCAGACTATTAGCCATATATATAGGATACGGGTAATATCCTTCCCATTAACGCCCGGAGCGTGACGATAATTCAGCTTTTTATGTCTCCCAAGTGCACTCTTATATCTTATATTCGGGCCAAATAATATCTTTCTTCAGGCTCTTTGCTATACAGACATAACATTCGGTGTATAGCCATTTATTAATCTATTTATTACTTCCGTGAGAAGGAATAGATTTACGAATTCCGGTCCTCTTTTGACTTGTACCCGAGAATATCAGCAGATCTTTTTATTTCATTTTATTTTTGAATTTCGTTGTATTTTTCTGTTGTTGACGTCGCTAACTTAGGGGTCTGAGCTAGGAGCTCTTCTTGTGGGAACACAAACATAAATAGACAATACAAACATGCATATAAACATGAACCTACATTGCTTCTAGCTCCACTCTAGGATACCATGTAACTGCGATATTACAAACAAGTAACGTGATACGGTTATGTAAGCCAGTAATATAACGTGCGTACTTAATTTTCGTAAGGATATCCTTTAATGGTATTCCACAGAGAGAATTGTATTGACTCATTATTCGTACACGAAAATAAATTCTCGTCATTTATTTCGCATTCCAACATTGTCAACCTATTGCAGGTATTTTCAGGCTAAAAACCAGCACAGATACACGGGGTTTCATTAGCCTGGAACATCGTTGCGCTGGTCACATAAATTGGAGCTTCAGAAAAAATATGGCCAATATTCAGGCGCGTGTAGATAGATATGAACCAAATTTTCTCCTTCAGTTGTGCCATTGATGAGCGTATTCATGGGCTAGATACGACGCCGGATTTACTCTTATTTTTTATATGTAAGGGATATTTACAATACTTTTTTTAAGCTAAGGGGGCGTCCATTAAATACGTGAGGTGTTTGGGGAGGGGTGTGAAGCCAAATCTCACGAAAAATCAGTATTGGTCAGAAAATCGTCAAAAACCCACGTAGTGAATGCACGACCCCTCATCATCATTGGCCTTATCATCTTTTCAGATGTTCATTATAGCTGCTGTGTGTTCTGAGAGCCACATTTTTTCTTGTGACTGAATAGAACGATGCGGGCTCTACCTTTCTTGCCACAGCACTCGCAAACAAAGTCAGCGGTAGATGGCAGCGCCGGTCATTTTTTCTCCAGTCTCTTTCTCTTAAGTTCTCTTAACAACTGTTTATTGTGCTTGGTTCTGCCCTGGCTTAGTAGATGTCTCCATCCAGGTCTTTCCAGTGCCAAAAGCTCCCATTCTCAATTTGTCAGTCCCCTCTGGTTCAATTTTTCAGTCCTCCATAGCGCGTTTGCAGGAGGCCTTGGACGCCCGACAGGTCCTTTTGAGTCAGTTATTTGGCCGTCATCACTTTACGTGGTAGCCTGTGAGTATCATGTTTTTGTGTGTGCACCAGGCACTGCTGCTTTCTCAGATTTAGAGTGGCAGTGATGCTTACAGTGCGAGTGATGTGTAGAACTTCGTCGTTTGTAATTTTATCTTCCCACGTGACTCCGATAATAACTCGTAGGCAGCGCATGTGAATGGCGTTGAGTCAGCGTTCCTGTTTTCTTTATGTGGAACATCTTTTACCACCATCCAATAAAGTACCTACTCAGAACGCAGGAATAGTACACGACAACTTTGGTATGGGTGGTGAGCGTAGCGTACTTGAGTACAGTTTTCCAAATGCACAAGAACATCTTTTTCTCATTGGCTAGGTTTGATGTGGTTGTTGAGCCGAGGTAGGGGACGCCCGTAAGGTATTATAAAAACCTAAAAGGTTAAATTACATTACATTAAACATTATCATAAAAACTGTATCAAAAAGACACGATCAGGTACTAATACTTATTCTGGGCCTTGGGGCGGCTACCCTAATTCAACCAAATTCATTAGGCATCGTTATCGCAGTTTTGTTTTTCATTAAGTTACTTCCAAATTAATAAGATTGTTGCCAGTACTACAGGTGTCTCGGATAGGTGAACATATAGTGATTCCTCAGTAAATATCCAAGCAGATCTTAAGAAAAAGCAATTTATCTCATCCCGTATCTAGCCTATTTCACAGACAATATCAGTGAGATGCAATGAAACAAAAGAGGAACGCCTAAAGGTAGGACGAAGGCAATTTGCAATAAATCTGCTGCAGATGGAAATCGTTGCGGCAACCGTCCTTTCTGAGACAGGTTTTTTACTTAAATTTTACTACCTTTTTGTCTTTGGCATTTTTATAGCTGGTCGATAATTATTTTTATTTTTCTCTCTTAAAATTGCACTGAAACTTCCAATACTATGAGTTTCAGATTGAAGAGAGACGGCTATTGGCCATACTTACTTTGACTTGGATAGGGTCTAACCTGAACGTGAAATTGGCCCGCGATAAACTAGAACTATAACTTAGGTCTAACCTGATATTAAACTATCGTGGTGGTGGAGTCCTATATCCATAGTCAACACTCAACGTATCCATATTGTTACTATTACGGGCAACAAATTACAACGTTTCCTGCATGTATGTCATTACGCCAATAAATAATAACAAATTTGTAATAGTCATAACTTAAAATAAACAAGTACGAGTCGAACTCGCGCACCAAGGGCTCCGTATACACTTGTAGATACCTATTTCGTCCATCGCGGGAATCCAGTCTCGGAAATAAATTGGTTTCATTGTAAAAGTTGCTCAGAATGATGTCCATAACAACCCCCTAAAACATGACTACACCTTTCTATTACACCTATAAGGCACATACCTTGCTTCTGGCCTCACACTAGGATAGCCTATGTCGATGTCGTGGGAACTAGAAACAGTGAAGTCACACACGTAACCATCCAAGACCAGGATTTTATTCTTCTTCCTTCCCAATTAATTATTCAATTAGCATCAGACTGCATATTAACCATAGACTGTTTACTTACGTGTAAGCTGAATGATTGTATGTATAAATAAATAAATCACGTGACCAACAAAAAGCGTGCTTGAATGAGATGTTATGGATTCGACCTCATTTGTCTATTTGAAGCGGCCATTTGTCTGAACTAGAACGCGAAGCTATTTTCGATTCTATCTGGAAAAGCCAGTGCTCAACAAAGTTATATCGATATGAACTGAGTTGATGATGATGATGATGCCTACGTACCTTAAAAGGACGTACAATTTTCTGGTCGTAAACTATGAGAAGCCTAAAAAAGCGTATGCGATGCCATGCCCACGGGCAGCTCGAATATATTAAGTACGTATTAATAACAATTAGATAATTGTACAGTTACATACATAGCGCGACCCCACAAGAGGTGGCAAAGTACCGGAATTGAATTCGAATTTACATCTCATGTGACATATGAGGGTGTAATCATTAGACCGCGGATGCTCTTAGATAGGTTTTGCGATAGGGTCTATAAGTATTTCACCAAAAACTTTTTTTTGTGATCAAAATACAAATTTACAGTTTTCGGATTTTACCTTTTATTTGTTGTATAAGACCTTGCTTTTTGACAAATTTTATGATTCTAGGTCAACGGGAAGTATCCTATAGGTTTTATTCCCTTGCGAATATCAAGCAAATATAGCAAAATTGTGACATACACGGCGGTATGTTTGCTCTCCCTGATACGTCAAGACAATCTAAAAATATGTTTGATTTTTTTACAACTTCAAGAGACCACAGACTTGAGAAATTGATATTAGTTTTAACTTGATACCTCCACCCGTTCCCGAGAAAAAGGGTCCTTGACAGGCGTATAGGCAGACAGACAAGCAAACAGACAGAAATTTATAGTTTCCAGATTTTTACCACTATCTGTGCTGTAAGACCAAGCAAGCTTTTTACCATATTTCATGATCCTAGGTCAACCGGAAGTTTTGATTCCCTTGCGAGTATCAAGCAAATTTAGCAATTTTAGCAAATTGGTGACATAAACGGCCGTATGTTTTGATTGCGTGGACCTAGAAGTTCGATTTTTTCTTAGTTCCTTGGGTCCACAGACTTGAGTAATTGATATCAATTTCAAACGGACAAACAGTCGGACAACAAAGTGATCCTAAAAGGGTTCCTTTTTCCTTTCAAGGTACGGAACCCTAAAAACCGCGTTTGCAATCGCAAAACTTCCCTTGGGAGATTCGCCTACACGTTTCAGCTTTGCAGTTGTATACACATCTACCCGTTGACCCACCGATATGTGTTTAATTGAGATTTACGTGCGCAGTTTTAAAACAAGCCTTGCTTTGTATTATCCGAGTAAAATAACGCCGACCTTACTCCTACAGCGGTCTGCACGCCTGGAATCCCCTGTTGGTTTATATCCATATCAAAGGCCTATTACGGAGTTGATGTTGACTGTAGCCTACAGTAATGTAGGTTTAAATAAGCCTTTACTGGCAGACAAAATAATGAAATAATGAAGAAATGAATGAATATAAAAAGTATCGCCTATTATTTTGAGGAAATATTTCATTTTTGAAGTTCGCTCGTATCAATAATGTTCATTTTCCCTTCAAATATGAGAACTAAAAGATCACACATTCTTTTTACTCGGCCCAATATCATTGGTAATTAAAGGTACTTACTGGCATATCAAATTTCAAAATAACTTAATTTTTTGAAAATCTTAACATATGTGATTTTTGCCTCTTCTCTACATTGGACCACTGTGGCAGAAGCGCATCGTAGAAATTCTCACATAAATCTTTATAAAATAGGTTGTCTTTAACTAGTACAAATATTACTAGGAATAAATAAATACAAAATTATTCAGCGAGTTCTATGTTAAATTACATAAAACCCTTGTTATTTATGTAATCTGTATGTAATCTGTTTAATCTTGATTATTGTATAACCTATCTCTTTTTAGATAAAGTGGTTTGTACATGGTTTTTAAATTGCTCAAATGGCAATTTCAAAATCTCCAGAGGTATCTTGTTGTTGTAGAGCATGCATTGACTCGTGAAAGTTAGCAATCTTTTAAGGTGACCCTTAAAAGATTGTTAACTTTCACGAGTCTTAAACCGGGTGCAACTAGTCTGTGATTATTTCTCGACTATACCACAGAATACTTATTAGTACTAATATTCCTATTGCCACCAAATAAAATAAGTAAAGTAGGTATAACGATCTTGGGATGAGGATTTCAAGATGATGATGTCGTAAT
The DNA here is from genome assembly GCA_949825045.1 of Argyresthia goedartella. Taxonomy (NCBI): domain Eukaryota; kingdom Metazoa; phylum Arthropoda; class Insecta; order Lepidoptera; family Argyresthiidae; genus Argyresthia; species Argyresthia goedartella. The sequence goes on along the minus strand of OX463817.1, from coordinate 17,986,865 downwards.
TAAATGTTCCTATGAATACATTTGGCTGTATGTCATTCTCAATCTGGTACTTAATATGGGTACTTTTGTGTCAGAGGCCTGTGGTTTGATTGATTAACTTGCGTACTTAGTCAGCGCGTGGGCCAGGCAATATTAAATAACTGTATGCCTGGCGCCACATATTCACAAATATTAAACAAAGTGTTGTCATCGCAGTTTTTAGAACCAACCACCCTAATTATTTTAATTGGCAGAAGGGAAAATGTATCTAAAAAACTAATTACTAAATACTTTTCCAAATTAAATTCTTTACAAAATGTAGATAGAATAATCTTGTTTGCGTTTCCCTTCAGCCAATCTTTGTCACAACATGAAAATCATATAAGACATGATTATAATACATTTATACACACATTGACATGTCGTCATACTGAAAAATTTCATTTCATAGACACCAATATTTGTATTGGAAAATATTTTTATTTGACTAAGGATAGGTATTACCTATCTAGGTTTTATACAAAACAGATAGCACAGTCACTATCTTATTTTATTTTGAACTCAGTCAAGTTTTTGACTAATGAAACGCCTGCTTCTATTGAGCAGTGTAATAATAATGACATGTACTCCTTGGAATCTGTTCCAAGCTCTTTAAATTAACCCATAGGACAACAGAGAGTAACTCTGGCAGTAATATTAATATTTTTATAAATATACCTTCATCTTGCCTATTAAATCAAGTTACTAGTAATGAAAAATGTAAAAGTAAGAATATTTTAAACGTGGTTCATCAAAATATACAGGGCATGTTAAGTAAAGAACTCGAAATTGAGTTATTCATGAACTATAATAATATTGATATTTTATGTATACATACTCTGTTATAACAGAGCACTTTTTAAAGAGTTATCAGTTCATGTTCAACTTTAATAACCACCACGTTGCTAGATCGTTCAACAGAAAAACAGCTGATCGCGGTGGCTCCTTAATACTTGTAAATAATAGTTTTAAATATAAGGAACGAGTTGACATAGTGAGCGTGTCTGTTGAGCGTACCATGGAAATAGCCTGTATTGAACTTGAACAACTTATTGTAATGAGCGTATACAGACCACCAGATTCATCCTTTGATTTATTCGAAAAGAAAATGGATGAAGTGTTGATTAAAATCAGCGATAAAAACAATTTTTTTATAATTTGTGGTGATTTTAATGTTAATCTGTTAGAGGATAATAATATTTGTACTAGATTAAAATCTTTATTTTTATGTCACAACATGAACTATCTGTTTTTGGAGCCTACTAGAATTACTGCAACATCTGCTACCTGCATTGACAATATATTTACTAACATTACGCCCATTTTCAAATCGGTCATCAATAAATTAACCTCTGATCACTCTGGTCAGATAGGTATATTCAATATTAAAATAAAAAAGGACCAAAAAGAGAATATTACATGTGTGCCCGTTAGTGACACTCGGCTTGAACACTACAGGAATAATATTTTAGATAAACTATGGGAAATACCATACAGTGACGATCCAAATTTGTTGTACAACTCAGTATTTAACCTTGTCAAAAATGAATATGATACGGTATTTAAATCAAAAGCTATAAAAGTTAATAACAAAGCTTTGTTTAGTGATTGGGCGACAGTTGGAATTCATAGGAGCAGACGAAGATTATATGAACTCTATGAAGAGAAATCATATAACAAAAATACGGCCTTTCTAGATTATGTTCGTAGTTATTCAAAAATGTTTAAACGCGTTTGTGCCGTAGCTAAATCTAATTTCATTAAAAACAAAATTGAATCTAGTAGCAATGTAACGACTTGGCAAATTATAAACAGAGAGACTGGAAAGGCCAAAGCTACACATAATAACTTCAAGCTTAAGATAGATAATCAATTGCTAAGTACAGACCTAGAAGTAGCAAAAGCTTTCGAAAATTTCTTTACGGACATTCCAGTTTCAACAACCAAGTCTTTAAATTCATCTCCCGCTGCTGCTGAATCTATACTTAAACAAAACTTTGAGGATTGTAAAACAGATTTTTCAATTTAGGCACGTAAATAATGAAGACATTGTAAAAGCGTTTAAATCCCTAGAAATGAAAAAGACGCCCATGGTCTATCAGTAAAATTTATTAGTTCCATTGTAGATTGTATTGCACCTCACCTTTGTTGTATATTTAATCAATGTATAGATAATCGTGTGTTTCCTGACTTGATGAAACTAAGTAAAGTTAAACCTTTATTCAAAGCTGGTAGTACATCAGACCCCACCAATTTTAGACCCATATCGATACTACCAACGCTTAGCAAAATATTTGAAAAACTCATACTTAATCAATTGCAAAGTCATTTTTATCTCAATAATTTAATTCATATTGCTCAGTTTGGTTTCACAAAGGGTCGTTCAACAGCCGATGCTGGTGTTGAACTAATCGACAATATTTTTGATGCCTGGGAAGACGCAATGGATGCAATAGGTGTCTTCTGCGATCTATCCAAGGCTTTTGATTGCGTCCATCATGACACTCTTATCAGGAAGTTACGCCATTATGGTGTAAAAGATCAGGCACTTGGCCTTCTGGAGTCATATCTAACAGATAGGGTTCAGATGGTCGATGTTAATAGGAAAAGATCACCTGGGTCTTCAATAAGTATGGGCGTACCGCAAGGTTCAATTCTTGGTCCTTTCTTGTTTTTAGTATATATTAATGATTTACCTTACCTTGTTAAAGCAAAACATGGGTTAGTATTGTTTGCCGATGATACTTCTTTGATATTTAAAGTTAAAAGACAGCAATCAAATTATGACGAGGTAAACAATGTATACTATCTCTAGTATAGTGAACTGGTTTACTGTTAACAATTTATTACTTAATGAAAAGAAAACTAAATGTATTAAATTCGTGTTTCCCAATGTGAACCCGGTAACTACAGACATATTTATAAAAGGACAGAGATTGGACCTTGTGCAGTCGACTGTCTTTTTGGGCATTACTTTAGACGCCAAACTACAATAGGATCCTCATATAAATAAATTGTCGAACAGACTGAGTTACCGACGTAGACACCGCTAGACTAGTCTACTTTAGTTACTTTCATAGTCTAATGACCTATGGTATTTTATTGTGGGGTCACGCTGCGAATGCTAATAGTATATTTATTCTGCAGAAACGGGCTGTTCGTGCAATTTATAGATTAGGGCCTAGAGTGTCACTGAGGGAAAAGTTTAAAGAAATCAATATTCTGACATTTGTGTCTCAATATATCTATGACAATCTTGTGTATGTAAAAAGAAATATAACTAATTTTCAGAAGTACAGTGATATACACAATTTTAATACTAGAAATAAAGACAAGTTGGTTGCTTATGTAAGCCGACTACATAAAATTAGTAATTCTTTTAAAGGCAATTGTATACGCTATTACAATAAGGTCCCTACTGATATTAAAAACTTACCTTTAGACAAGTTTAAAATAATAATAAAACAGAAATTGTATAAAAAAGGTTACTATAGGATATCTGATTACTTAGAGGACAGATGTCCATGGGAATAGATTGTTTGAGTAACAGGCTGTTTCGATATATAATTAGCATTCATTTTGTAATTTGACAATATTTTATTTAAAAAAGGAAACGCAAAAGATGCGAAGACTGTGGAGTTTATTCGGTGAGCTCTTCTCCACAGATTCCGCCATTGTGTTAGTGAACTCACCCAAAAAAATGTAATGACGGATCTAAGTGATGTAACAACATCCTATGGAAATAAATGATTTATGATTTGATTTGATTTGATTTACATAATGGTCGATATATATGGACATATTATGTACGTATATAGGAAGATTTCTCCACCTGACCTAAAAGTTAACTTTATTGCATATTCTCGCCTTGGGGAACGTACCCGTAATATGGCTATAAAGTGTGCACAAATAAATATATTCGAGAAAACTACTCGGGCATTTGGGATGAGATATTATATGAAGCACAGGCTGAATACTTTGGTAGGTCAAATTGTTTTATCCAGTGGACTAACGTTATGAACTATTTTCTTTCACGCACTTTGTGGTAAAGACACATATAGCGTCACCAATTTTTCCATTCGGGGTGGCATTGGCACAATTGTGTACACGTGGTTTTCCATCACCGTTGTTAGTACGCCCGCATAATACACGGTGACTTTTAATTAGGTGACCGCGTATTAGCAAATTAAAGTACCCATTAATATGAACAACTTTTTCTTATAAACTTATGACCCTGAGTGTTTTTTTTTTCGTAGGTAATCCATAAAAAATGCGGCCAGCTGTTCTGATGAATACGTTCAATTTTAGTTCAAACTGTAGAAGCTCCGACGTCACAACGCATTTTTCAAGTGAAGTCACCTTATTGGTCAACAATAGGCTTTTCATTTTTTTTTGCGTTTCTCATTAGTCATTGGATCATGGGCAGCACTGGATTCGAACCCGCATCTCCTTCGACCACTAGACCACGGAGATCTTTAATAAAATGTTAATGATAAAAACAAGATATCGTCATCATGTGGTAAAATAAACACCAAAGCACAAAAACCATCCCGGAAATCTCAAAAGAATGATGGGTTTGGAAAAGATACCGCACCCCAAATCCATGCAATTTCAATGTCGCCGCCAGTGCCCATAGAAAATCACTTTGTCAAAAGCTATCACATATGCACCCTTGCCTTTCTTATCTTACACGATCGTAACCAAACATCCTGTATTTTTCGCGGCTTTCTGCAAGAAACACCTTCCATGAATGTTTTGGTATGAAGCCACGTAAAACACTGCAAGAGAAACCATTATTGGAAGACCGTGGAAGAGATTGGATCGATTGTATTTAGAGTTTTTAGGTATGAAGGTTCGTCTTAGGGTTATATGGTAACATGATGCGTTCGATAACATTGTGCTTTCGTATTACGCACAACAAGCGTTTGTCGAGAGGGTGTCGCTAGGGTGGCTATTGAGAGGAGATGTTTTCTTATCGCCGAAAAATGTTATTGTTTATCAACGAAATCTTAAATACAACAAAAGTAAATGTCATGTACCTATGATACTGTATGCCCCTTGTTTACATTTCAATGTGAATTTTAATTAACTCGGCTGATTATTAGGATGTGTCCAGCTAAAATGCAATGTTTATTTTTTCATAATGCAAGCCTTTAAAATAGGCATATACATTTATGAATAATATGAACCGCATACTCGTAATAAATCCTCATATCATATAATAACATTAGACACCATCCCTGCACGTATTGTATTGTCACTTAGATTTCGCCTTGACCTTTACAATTTCCACTTCACAGCCACATCACTTACAGCTTACCCGGGTAAAAAATTCAACATTTATTATTCCCGACATGTCGGGTGCAATCCTGTTATCTGGCAACCCTGAGGGTATCTGCTGAAAGGGACTAGACGGCGATAAAATCTATGGCACAGCCACCGTTCTATTGTTTGTATAATATGTCTAGACACGGGCTGCGTGAAATGGCGTATGAATTTGTATGGAGGTGACGTGAAGGTAATATAGGAGGTGTTGCAAGCAAAGGGTATGAGAGAAAGTTGGTATCTGTGCTAGAAGTACTGCTTTTGTCTGAAAAAGCAGCTTTACAATAAAGTATTTTTTGCAAGCCAATAATTATAAGTATACGTATAAGTTCTAATCTTTGATATATATACTTTGTTAAGAGAACCTGGCTCTACCGATTATTTTCTTTATCGACACCTACGGTTTATACAGCGTGTAAATTCCAAACGGGCACGCATACTTTTACTACGTATAGTATTGAGTAGGGAATCCAATTTCTAACCCAAAAATTGTACCACTTCTTAAAAGGCGTGATGCTAAGGTTATGTTGTAAAAAATAATCATAATAATACCAAAACATGGTTTAAAATATACGCGTGCAGAACCGTACACGTGTCAGAAATTTATTTCGGAAACCAGACACTTATAAAGGGAATAAATTAATAAGAATTGGCTGTTTGGTCGAAAGACCTACCTGTTCAGATGGACAAAGAATATGAAAATGGCCCATGTTTAATTGTGCTTGTAAATAAAACTGCTTAAATTAATTAAAATATAATGATTTTGATTGATTGATTGTTTACACTTTTTCTCTGTCTATTTAAATAACTTTATGATGGCTTTATTTTTATAAAAATCTGCCCGTCACAATTTCGCAAAAAAAGTAATCATTTCAAAAACTCGATCTCGGAAATCCCGTACATCCGCGGAATTGATGACATCAATCCTTGCAGGCTTGCGTAATCGCGATTTTGATACGGGGTAGAACTCCCTTGTATCGAACATAAAATGCGATTTACTAGTATTCTTATCCAAAATTGTAAATATATTTTATTAATAAATATGTGTTACAACACACACATATTAGTTATTACCTACCCTAAGTAAATTACCAAACAATTTGGAGTATTCTGACAGCTCAGTCATCAAAGCAGTTCACCAGATGGCGTCGTTGAGTTCCCATCGGTGTGGTCCGAATTGTGTAAAGTACCAAGCCGCACTAAGCCGAACACGTTTTCATGATTTTGTACCACCGACATGCACATGCAGTGACAGCCTTCATGCTAGTGTTGCCACAACCAACTTTAAATAATCCCTTACTCTACACCGAGGTTAAAAGTTTAAAAATAGTAGCCGTCATTCCGACTTTTCGGTTGATTTTCCCACTATTACTACCATTCAGTTCAATCAATCAATCCATCAATCAAAATATTAGACTCATTGACCAATATCCTAAACAGGTCATGCCATGTTCGGCTCTTTGCAGAACATTGTTCCACGAGGTATCATTAAAAATTATGGCAGTATCATCTGTGTACCGGAAGAGAGGTCATTAAGATGTTTAAAAAGTAGTGAAGGCCCGAGAATGCTCCCTTGGGGTACACCGTAACTAATAACTCTCTGTGAGCTTACTTGCAGGTCTATTTTAACAGAATGCCTTCTTTGTGTAAGGTATGTTCGAAAACAGTCATGGGCTGTACCTCGATTGCCCAGGCGCTCGAGTGTTTGTAGCAAGAGTTTACCGAAACGGAATCGAAAGCCTTTTTCCAAGTCTAAAAACACACTTTTACCTGCTTTTCCATCGTCTAAAAGTTTCGTTACGAGATTTGTGAGTACTCCTACAACATCTTCTGTAGATTTGTCTTTGATGTTTATATGAGTGTGACGTCGCTGTTTCTGGTTCCCACGACACAGGGTATCCTAATGTTGGGCCAGAAGCAATGTATGTGTCTGTATGTTAATGTTTATGTTTATTATAAATCTATTAACGCCCAGTATGGTAAAACCATAAAAAGCTTTCCCATAAACCATGGAAACACTAAATAAAATATCATAGCAACACCGACGCCTATACTCTATCTCCTATTGTATTTAGAAGCTTAGTTTTTTTAATCAGCTGTCAAAAAACTCCTCATTGACATGATACGTCTATCGTAGACAATCTGGCTGGACTTTGAAATCAATTAAAACGCAACAATACTATAAACAATACAAAACTACTAGATTGTTGCTTCATTGAACTTAAATAAAATAAAGAAGTAACGATTTAATTATTAAAGCTAAAAGTTTTAATTTTAATAGTTTTATGACAATGTGACAATGCTATCTCCTATTGATGAAAAATGAAAATTGAGCCTTGTGGACAAAACTGTGTTTCTTGGCATCACCTTCGATTCAAAGCTTCAATCGGGACCTCATCTGAATGCACCAGCGGGTAGACTGAGTTCTGTTGCATACGCCTTTAAATAATCCAACGTACTTCGGATGTAGATACCGCGTGATAAGTTTACTTCGGCTAGTTCCACAGCTTGTTGTGGTAGGGCATCCAGCTGTGAGGTAATTCAATTGCATATTCATTTTATTAATCTCATAGGTATGGGCTATACGTGCCATTTCGGAACTCGGTGAGAGAGAGATCAACATTCTGACTCTGCCTTATCAGTAAATTCTTGTGAATATATAGTTTATTTTTTATTTTTTATTATTTATCTTTATAACTATCTTTATTTAGAAATAAACAGTCTCTTATATAATACATTGTTACAATATAGGGTAATAAGAATTATAGACCTACAGTTTCCTTAAATAGAGTATGAAAACCATACTACAATTCAATAGCATCCTAATTCTAAACCATGCAACTTATATAGTTAAAAAAAAAAAAACTGGAAATAGAAATTCTAATATGTAAAATCGATGCTATAAAAATACCTTTACATTCTGATTTTTTATTTATATTTTTATATGAACTGTCAAAAAATGCAATAAAAGTCAACTATCTAATTAAAAACTATTAATACACTTCAAGGTTTGTTGTTTGAAGCTACAAAACTTTACACTGAATATATCCAAATTTTGAAATTTATCATCACACATCCTACATGCTATGAAGTTCGACTACGAGAAATATAAAAGAGGTTTTTCTTTCTAGATACTCGCTCACAACGACGGGGTACTCTAAAGGATAGAGATTTTAATAACTCAGGGGCATCGATAATATTGTTAATTACTTTATAAAGAGTAATAACATCAGTGCGTTCGCGACGCAGGCTCAAGGGTGAAATATTGTGTCTTTTCATAGCGGTAGTATAATCTATGTATTTATTTCCTGTGCTATAATCAATTGCCTTTACATTTTTTTTTGCACTTTCTCTATTCTATCGCTATGAGTTATATGTAACGGGTTCCACACTGCGCTAGCAAATTCTAATCGACTACGGACATAACTATTAAATAATATCTTAAATGTCGAAGATCTTCTGAAATCTTTACCAACGCGCAATATGACAACCACCTGTTTTATAAAAAAATATCGATAACCATATTTTTAACCCATTAACGGCTATATTTTTTTCATTACACCGATTTTGATGATTTTCATATTTGTCATTACATTGGGCCTAAGAAATTGACAAGAAAACTCAGAAACTCAAGATACCGCTACAAGACGATCTAAAATGTGATGAAACTTGCAATCACTTGCCAATAGCTTCGACGGCTACTCCCTTAATAACCTGTCATCACAAACATTAGCGACCACCGCGCGTGCGACAGTCCCGGCTCGCTGCAACTGTGGTAGCAGAGTGAAATTTGGCAGGAGCTTTTATGCAATGAACCGGGCATACTTCGTCGGTTCAACCCTCGTTGTTGACTGGAACGAGATACGAGCCCGCAACAATGCCCCAACGGAGACCATGGCAGCGCCCGCAGTCAACGTATTGACCCACTCGTTCAGCACATGCTTTCCTTTAAAATCAGAAATGTAAAAAATCTACTATTCGACATCTTTGAATTGATAAACGGATACAATGATACGATTTACGCCATGTTTACGCCCTAACTATTTGTTAAATTAAATAATAAATACAAGAATATGCTAATTACCCAAAAAACAAATCTCTCCTAATAAAAACAATAGACCGACTTGCAGTCGCTTATACCAAATATCTTCAATACTTCCAAAATAAATGTTTTTTGATTAACTATTACTTTTGTGCCACTTCTGGTGACATTAAGGCCCAAGTAATATCTTAACTTCTCAAAAACCGAGGGTAGTTGGGACGGGTCGCGACTTTGAACCTTAGACATAAGGTTTTGGCATAAGGTGGCAATTCTAATAAAATTCTTGTTCCATGCTCAGGAGCCAGTCAGTTAATCAATCAATCAAATGTCTCTATTACTGTAGATGTTAACATATACTTAGCAATCGTCATTCTTTTGCCTCCTCTCTATATTGGACCGCTGTGGGGGAAGAAGGGCGTAGAAAATCCCGCAGATTGATTTTTGAATCTCTTTGAAAAATTGGTTGTGATTAAGTAATATAATTCTTAAAATATTAATTACCATAACATTAATTAAGCAGGAATAAATAATTAAAAATTATTAACAGCAAGTTCTGTGTTGAGTTAGATTAACCCCATACAGTCCCGTCATTTAAGTAATCTTTAACATTGTGATAACCCTTTTTTGGCAAAGTGGCTTTGAATTGGTTTTTAAATTGCTCCAATAGCAATTTCAAAATCTCCAGAGTTTTCTTGTTCTAGTAGAAAATGCACTGACCCTTGAAAGAATTGCTAACGTTCGCGAGTCTAAACCGGGGCACAACTAGTCAGGAATTATTGCTTAGGTTGGAAAATATTGTAAGGTTATTGCATACATACATTATATTTCCAAAAATAAATTGACTAGCTACAGTTAGTATGTCTTGTTAGTATTTCTTTAAAAGCTCCCTTTCATGGAGGAGTCTTTTAGGAGCCTTTAGGCGCCTGTCCAAAGTAAACCAGGCCAGACAGACCTACATAAACAGCCTACATGTTAGCAAGGTCAATACATTAGCTGCGTAGGCAACCCCGTTTCTATATATAGCTAAGACTCTGAAATAAATTAACATTATTACATAGCGACTACACAGTCTTTCTGTTCCACCTTCCATATACCTACTGCTAGGTTTAGGTGACTAGTCAATTGGTGACCCCGACGTAAAAACATACTTCTGAAACAGCTTAAAACGGAGTTAAAATACCGAAGCTAAGATGACTTTGGACAACAACTGCAGCAACACAGGATGCAACTCTACAGCATGCGGGACAACAACTTCAGCAAATGGCGAGCTGGCTTCCATCACCGTCGTATCGAAGAATCCCGAGTTTTAGACAGAGATGCCCAGAATCTGGTTCGCGCAGTTTGAAACCGAAACAAGGAGGCGGGAGCAAGTACAGCCTGGTTGTCTCAAAACTCAACAAGGAGGCAATCTGACAAATTTCGGACATTCTCGTCGCACCTCCAGACACCGAAAAGTACGGCGCCCTTAAGAAGCGACTTTTGGCAGTTTATGAGGAATCAGAAGAGCGGCAATTCCAGAAACTGGTCAGCGAGATCGAGCTTGGGGATCAAAAACCATCCCACTTACTACGCTGCATGAGGGAGCTTGCAAAGAACACCAGCGTCCCTGACAAAACTTTAATCAATTTGTGGACGTCAAGACTTCCAATTCATGTACGAGCCGTCCTCAGAGTCAGCCAGTACCAGAGTTTGGACAATCTCGCTGGTATCGCCGACAAGATTATGGAGATCAACAACAGGTCAGAGTTATGCGAGATAACCAGCGGGCAACCACAACTGATGACGGAACTGTCAGCTCAAGTCAGCAAGCTAACTTTGGAGGTCGCAGCACTCAGAGTCCAAGTCAACGAGCATGGTAGAAGAAGCAGGTCCCCTGGCAGATATGGGAGCCGTTCAATATACCAACCCAGATCAAGGTCGCGTCCAGGGACGGACGAGTTATGCTGGTATCATCGCAACTACAAACAACGAGCAACCATGCAACTGAAACAAATCATCGTCATCTTCGGAAAACTAGAGCCAGCGTTGAACGAGGCCGTCGTCAACGCTATTCTCCCGGCCAACAGACTATGCGTTACGGACCGAAAAAATGGGTATACGCTGACAATGGGACGGAAATAAAAACATACGGCGAGAAAACGCTTACGCTCGACCTTACAATGGGGCGACCGTACCAGTGGACTTTCATCGTTGCTGACATCGCTCAACCAATACTCGGCGTTGACTTTTTAGATCATCACAATATTTTGGTCGACGTGCGAAACAAAAAACTAATTGATGGAAGAACAGGACTTCTGACTTCAGGAAACATAATCCAGTCAAACACACCGATTCTTCGTACCATCAAGCTTGAAGACAAATATTCGGAGATATTAAAAAAATACCCAAATATAACCAAGCCAATCAACGCACTCGCCGAGCCAAAGCACGACGTCAAGCACCAGATCATCACCAACGGGCACGTAGTCTACACCAAATGCCGGCCATTACCTGCTGACAAGTATCACAGAGTCAAGCAGGAGATCAACAAGATGTTAGACATGGGTTTATGCCGTCCATCCAAGAGCTCCTGGTCTAGCGCCCTTCACGTCATTAAGAAGAAAAACGGAGATTTAAGATTATGCGGAGACTACAGGAGTTTGAATGCAAGCACGGTCCCCGACAGATACTCAATTCCCAGGATAACAGATTTCACATATATACTACCTGGAACAACCATCTATTCCCGAATCGACCTCCAGAGGGCTTTCAACCAAATTCCTGTTCAAGATATTGATAAGACAGCCGTAATTACGCCGTTTGGTTTATTCGAATTTCCAAGAATGCCTTTACGGTTACGCAATGCTGGGCAGACATTCGTCAGATTCCTCAGTTCCGCGCTATCAGGACTAGATTTTGTTTTTGCCTACATCGACGATATCCTGATAGCATCAAAATCAGAAGAGGAGCACAAGCAGCATCTGGACTTACTGTTCAAGAGGTTAAACGACAGCGGTATGATACTAAATCAAGATAAATGTGAGTTCGGGCGGGCTGAAATCAAATTTTTATCACGGATATTTTATCACGAAAGATGGAATTAAACAACTTCCAGAGAAGGTCAAGGTCATCCAAGACTATCCCCGACCCAAAACCATTCAGGAATTAAGACGTTCCCTCGGCATGATTAACTTCTACCGACAAAGTTTGCCTAAAGTGGCAGAACACCAAGCGAGTCTCAACAAATATTTAACCGGCGCCAAAAAGAAAGACAACTCGTTAATAGAATGGACGCCTGAGGCAATCAACGGATTTATGCAGAGTAAGGAAAGTTTAAGCGACACCGCTACACTGACGTCACCGTTTGCCGACGCGCCACTGTTAATAATGACTGACGCGTCACAATTATGCGTTGGCGCAGTACTACAAAAATGCGAGAATAACAAATGGAAAACCGTTTAATTTTTTTCCAAGAGCCTCAACGACGCCCAGACTAAGTACAGTACATACCATCGGGAGCTACTGGCAATATACATGGCCATAACATATTTTCAACCCTACATCGAAGGAAGGGAAATCATTATATTCACCGGTCACAAGCCGTTGTGTCATGCTTTGACAACGAAAAACGTTTCGGGCAAGAAACCGAACGACCCAAGGCGATTACGTCACCTACAATACATCGCACAATTTACTACGGACATTCGACACCTCGCCGGTAGCGAGAACCCAGTTGCTGACGCGCTATCAAGAATCGCATAAATAGACTGTCTTTCACCCACTGACTGGGACGAGATCGCCGACCTGCAAAAAGGCGACCCACAACTCAAACAGCTGACGAACGAGGGCAACGCTAAAATGAAGAAAATTTAATTTAGCCACGGAAAAGAGATATGATGCGAAAACTCCGCAAACGAGCTTCGTCCATACATTCCAGACAAGTTGCGCAAGTTCATTTTCAACAACATGCATAACCTGACGCACCCAGGGTAAGGGCCACAAGAGACCTTGTCTCCAAACACTACTTTTGGCCAAAAATAAACACCGACATCGGGAATTGGGCTAAAACAATCATTGCGTGTCAGAGAAGCAAGGTGTCACGTCACAGTAAGACACCTATCAGCACATTTCCCTCCACGTCACGTTTGGATCACGTGCATATCGACACCGTCGGCCCGCTACCCGAGTCCAACAACAACAAGTACATAGTCACGATGATTGACCGAGGCACGCGATAGCCAGAAGCTGTCCCAGTGCCGGACATGACAGCGAGGACAGTGGCCACAGCTTTCGTGAACACCTGGATCGCTCGATATGGAGCCCCAGCCACCGTAACGATGGATAAAGGACGACAGTTCGAATAGGACCTTTTTAACTCCCTCACCAAGATTTTGGGGGTGAAGTAAACCAGGATCACGAGTTACCACCCTCAATGCAACGGGATGGTAGAGAGATGGCACTGAACCATGAAGGCAGCCATAATCGCACGCGGGAACTCAACAAACTGGTCTCAAGAATTAGCATTCGTCCTGCTCGGCTTGAGAGCCGCAATTCGTGAAGACGACAATATTAGCCCCGCACAAATGCTCTACGGAACCAATATCCGTATTCCAGGAGTGTTCGTCAAGCCGAAAAGGCAAGACACATCTCCAGAAGAGTTCACGAGCCAACTAATAGCTGCCATGGACAAGGTTACACCTTTCAAGACCGCCCACTATTCCAAGCCATCATCTTTCATCCACCCAGACCTGAAAACTAGCGGCTACGTATTCGTACGCACGGACGCCGTTAGGAAGCCATTGACCCCACCGTATGAAGGACCATTTGAAGTCATCGAAAGACATGACAAAAACTTCAAGATCAAGATCAGGGACAAGCTCAACACAGTTTCGATCGACAGATTGAAACCCGCATACGTGTTAAACAACTGCCGTGTGGACGAAGCGGAAAAAGAGAGCAGTCAAAACAAACACGCGGCGGAACCGTCAGAGAAACCAGGGCCGTCCAAGGCCACGAGCAACAACGAGTCAGCAGAATGCAAGAAGTCTCTTTTGGGCAGAATAATTCGCAAGGTAGTGAGATTTGCGTGAATAAAAGCCGCAAAATACCACACAACTATCGTCTAAAGTTTACTTCGTCTAATATTTAAAATTTGTTTTAATTTGATATTTTATTGTGTACATGTTATTAATATTGTTATTACCTTCTTGTTCTCTTGTGTAAATAAGTTCCTTATTTATTTCAAAGGGGGAAGCAATGTAGGCGCCTGTCCAAAGTAAATCAGGCCAGACAGACCTACATAAACAGCCTAATTGTTAGCAAGGTCAATGCATTAGCTGCGTAGGCAACCCCGTTTCTATATATAGCTAAGACTCTGAAATAAAGTAACATTATTACATAGCGACTACACTGTCTTTCTGTTCCGCCTTCCATAAACCTACTGCTAGGTTTAGGTGACTAGTCAATCACGACAAGCCTTTTAAATTATAAATCGCTTGAATAGCTTTCCCCCACAACAATATACCATAGGATATGATGACACTATGAAAGTAGCTAAAATATAGCCATGATGTAGCCACATTCGTGTTTTGTCTGATATTCCTAATAGCGTAGTATCTTTTATATCTAAAAAAAATACAAAATCACTTATTTTAGAACTAATAGTTACCTATCTAAATAATTATAAATTCGAAAGGCGCGCGAGAGAATTTAACTATGTTAGGATGCGCTTTGTATAATGTTCCGACGTCAACTGCCGACATGATAGTTTTACGATTCTAAGATTTAATAGGGTAGCAAAGTATGTACGAAAACTGGCGGCGAAGCGTTAAAAGTTTTTTTCGATGCTTCCGCAATGTTCCGCGATATCGAACATACAATACAAAATCGCGGAAAGTTGTAACACTACGTTTTAAGATATTTCGAATATTTCTTGTATTTTTTGACGCAAGAAATGGGTACAAAAATAAAAACATGGGTTAGTTTAGTATTCCTTTTATATCCCAAGAGATAGATACGATTTAATTAAGAAAAACAACTCATTTAGTTTTTTTCCTGTAGTTCCCATTGACATTTTGTCATTTTCTAGCACTACCATTGAAAGAAAAGGATGTACTTATATTATATTAATCTTCTGTTACAAATGTACTTATATATAACAAAAGCTTTTTTGGAAAAAGCGGAAAGAGTCTCCTCTCTCTAGTCTCTACCAGGAATAACGCTTCATAGAACATTATTAATATCATTATTAAAGATGGGTTATTTACAATACCCATCGACTTGATATATTTGTGCTACATAGTTATGATTACAAATTGACTTATTGACATATAAAAGAACAGACGAAGCTATCGTATCTGGAAACTTGATAGTAATGTTGCCCTTAACTCAATTATTATTGTTATACCTAATTGCAGATCGCAATTAAAGTAATACAATACGTAATCCAAAGAAAGTCAGCTAAGTAATTTATATTCGACTGGTGTAGGCAAAGTGTAGGTAATCTATTAGATTAGTCTGCACGAATAAATTCCAGACAAAGACATTCAAAACTTTCAGTTCTATCAACTTGTTATCACTCTCTCTGTTGAAATGACCTCCAATACTTCAGAAGTCAATTTGAATTATTCTGTTTATTCAATGTCGAGGCTTTGGGTTATCTGTATTTCAATAGTTAAGAATCTTTACTTTTTTGTTGACTAGACAGACTACTAAAATATTATTGAGAACTTTATTGCGAGTACAAGAACATGCTCTGTGTTCAGATAAACTGATAATTGAAATCTAACATCTTATAACCGGTAGCTTTAGGTTGTGTTTTCAACCGCCACAGTCGCCGTGACTGAACATCATCATCATCATTTTAAAACTCTTTTAGGGTTTCTTACCCGAAATAATGAAACTATCTACTGCACGATATTCCCTAGAGGCACATCAGCACCCTACTTGACCGAGCCACTCTGACACTTGCCGTCTGCCTGCGACTCGGCTGCCTGCCGTTGTGGTGCCAGGGTGGACCAATTAGGTCACCACGGCCTCTCCTGTCAGCGCAGCGCTGACCAACCTGAATGACGTCATTCGCCGGGCCCTTGCAAGTTGTGGCGTGCCAGCCATCCTCGATCCCAATGGCCTGGCACGTGACGATGGCAAGCGGCCGGATAGAATGACAGTCATTCCCTGGCAGAGCGGGAGGTCGCTGATTTGGGACGCGACATGCGTAGACACGTTGGCACCATACCGCCTACGGGTGACCTCAGCCGCGGCTGGCTCTGCGGTGGCAGCTGCAGAGGGTCTCAAATCTGAAACGACGGAAATATCCCGCCATAGGTGACGAATTTCTATTCATGCCGTTAGGCGTGGATACCCTCGGGGCCATGGGGCCCTGACGCTCAACGAGTCCTTAAAGAAATCTCTAAGCGACACGTATCAATTTAGTGATACAGCGACGAAATGGTGCCAGTATATTGGGCACCTTGCCGCCCGGTAGCGATCTTGGGGATTTTTTTATTATTTAGTATAGGTTTTAGGTTTATTTACATTATTAAGCTCATTATGTAAATTATTTTTGACCAATAATGTTTATATATTTATGTAAAATCTATATGTATACGCAATTTTTATGGTTCCGTTCCTTAAAAGGAAAATCGGAACCCTTATAGGATCACTTTGTTTTGGGCTGTCTGTCCGTATGTCAAGAATGCGTGGAGATATCAAATGAAATTAATATCGATGACTCAAATCTGTAGTTTGTTGAAGTTGTGAAAAAATCTACGCAATCAAAATATATCGCCGTATATGTCACAATTTGGGATTAAGGGAATCAAAACATATAGGGTATTTCTCTTTAACCTAGAGTCATGAAAGTTGGCATTAAGCAAGGGCTTATAAAACAAGAAAAGGAAAATATCAAAAAACCCTTTTTCTCAGGAATGCAAAGAGGTATCAAGTTAGATTAATATCAACTACTTAAGCCTGTAGCCTCTTGAAGTTGTGCAAAATTAAACTTTTAGGTCAAAAAATCAGAAGATACCGTTTACGGCGCAATAATGCTGAATTATCTTGATACTTGCAAGAGAATCAAAACCAACGTGATACTTCCCGTTGACCTAGAATCATTGCCACGTTTTTTTTTTTATTAAACGGGGTCCCTTCGTGTGTGAGTCGGATTCGCAATTGACCATTTTTTATTTATTTAGTTTAGATGTGTTGGGATGTGTGTGACGTATCTTAACCTCTCAAAGCCCCAAAAATTTTTGAGGCATCGCGATTTTGATCCTCATGTCATGAAAATGGCATCTAATAAATATCCAAAAGCTGAAGCTGTTTAGACAAAAAAGATCCTTACAATTGTTGATAAGAATAATAACCTATTTAGTAATAATAATAACAAATAGTAATCTTGAGTGATTTATTTGTAGACATATATTTTACAGAGCCTAGCGATCTTCGTTCTTTTCACACACACGAGAGCTTAGAGTAAAGTTGGAACATAAGACAGTCCGAACACTGTTGCCCATTATCAAAGTACAATATCCAACATGCCTTCTTACTTTTGTAATGTAGCAACACCAGCAACAGTACAATAGTTACGACTCTAAAATATAACTTAACCTCAACATGATACACAAAAACATGTGCGTTGCGGGTGCTTTGTGTGTGCGATGATAAATCGGGTCAATGAACACGCCCTTATAATCGTATGTTCACTGGAAGAAATTCGCCCTGGTCACCCCAATTGTTGACTGTACTTTGTACTGTGAACATTGAACATAAAATACAAAACGAGCATTAAAATTTGTTGTTCTAACATGTTTAACCTAACACGAAGGATAAAAGGAACCTTTTTCCTTCACCTAACCCGCCCCACCACGTCGCCCAAACAGTTTATATTTAGCTAATAAGCGTGGGCTGAACCATTCAGTAAATTTTTCGCCCAATTTAGTATTTTTTAAACTCATTTCAGGTAATTTCGCTGTTCATGGTCGTTTCCACAATTAGTTTTTTATTCCCTCGTTTTATTATTTCCTATCTTAAGGGGATATCTCGTCCGTGCAAAGGTCCCCGTTACTCCAGGCGGAATGATTCGCAGTGAGAGAGGGACGGAATCGGGAAAAATTACAAAAAGTCCCTTTTAAATTTATACAACATTAACTAAAATAGCTATGAAAAGTTCTTTATTAGGTAATTTAGGTATTGTCAAATCCCATCTAAATAAATATTTTTGAACTCTTAGCGCTATTACAATTTGTCAGAAAATCAAAAAAAGTGTAAATTTAGACCTCATTTCAATAATTATTTCTATCGAGTGAAATTCCTCCAATCGCGTTTCTGTTATTACAAAATCTAGAAAAAGGTCCCAAAATTGTTATATTAATATATTTAACTTGGAACTTCTTTTGAACAGCAGATAAATAACTTCAAAAAGTGTAGATTTTATCGATATATCGCCTTAAAGACCGTTCATCACTGAGAAAAATTGACAAGACCGCGATTGTACATAAATAGGTACTCAATCGACATCTTATCTCTATCACCTTAAACTCACACTGTTTATGTTGTTCTTATCTCCAAAACTCAGCATTTTGTTTATATCAAAAAATATATAAATAGCCGAAACATCTCTTGTCAAATCGCATTTCAATTCGGCAAGTTGAATTGTGCGCGGCAAAATGGCAAGGAAACTGCATTATTTCGACCTGAACGGCATCGCTGAGTCTGTGAGGTACATTCTCCATTATGGAGGACAGAAGTTTGAGGACATACGCTACCCCAAGGCTTCGTGGCCGGACCAGCGAGTGAAGGACAGTGAGTACTATTAAAAAAAAACTAAAATATTTCGGTCCGACTTGTTAGTAGTAGTCATAGAACCCCTCCATCAACCCGCAGTGAGCCAGCGTGGTGGAGTAATCTTATTTGCGTCCTGGTAAAGGGCTGTACCCCTCGGTGGGGATATTCATTGGCAATGTTTAATTTTATTTTGTTGTCCTATAATAGATTATAATGGTACTAGTGAGGCACAAAAATTGGCTTAGCCAGGCTGAATACAATATTGATTATTGCGTCTGACTCTTATATGTATAACAAAACTATATTGTGTATCGGTATTTAATCAGAGACGCTAACTGACTTAAGTATTATAATTGGTATTTTGGACGAGTCGATTGAATTTTTTGTCTTTTGATACAATCAATTGTATTTTTTGCTCCTTAAAAATATATCCTTAAAAAAGTCCATTTGTAGAAATGAACACACCGTCTTTCTCCGTCATTCCATTTTGAACCTTAACCAAAACATTATGATTAACGTGTTGACTTAATTTCCAGACCTTCCCTTTGGCCAGCTGCCTCTCTACGAGGAAGGAAACCGCAGCATCCACCAGTCCCTAGCCATCGCCCGCTACGTTGCCAGCCAGGTTAAACTCCTGCCTGTGGACCCTTGGGAGCAGGCTGTGCTTGACTCTATTGTGTTCACCATCTATGACTTCTGGGCTAGTGAGTATCCTGTGAACTTAGCTGATGATTACATCTTCTTTTTAATATCTGAAACAACTATCCATCTGAGTATAGCAGATTTCACCAGTGGATTTCTGAACACCCGGGAGATCTTTGTTGGTTCTGGACAAAGTCACAAATTTGAATCGTAGAATAACTTTGACTCGCCATTAGATCCACATTTAAGATGCTACTTCAATATTGAGATTATATCAGTCATATGTTCAATTAGTTAATAAATAATTTGTCCTGTTTGTCGGTTCCGCACCCGAGCTCTAGCGTATGCTACAAGAACTTTGCAATGCAAGTCTTGATGCTAGCCTGGAGGTAGGACTGAATATGAAACGTTTAAAATCCAGGCCATGACTAACACATTTAATTTTTTATCTACACATCATAAACCCTCTATTGTGCGTTCAAAAACGGCAAATTACGACCAGCTTAATTAAAATCTGTTGTTAGAACCATTTATTATGCGTGAAAATGTTATGGATTCATAATCACATCGAATTCGATGTTCTCTTTACATCCAAATTTCTGAAGCAATTAGATTTAAACCTCAGTTCTAATATCAGTCGAGATGACGTTCTATTCGAAATTAAATGTCAATGCCGTAATTCTGGTCGTAGCATGCGGTTCCTGTTCAGGAGATGTGTTCACATCATAGAGAACTTTTTATATGTGAGTGAAAAATACGAGTGTGGGTTTATGAAACAACTATGTAATGTCACAGTCACATAAACAACTATGAATATTTACATACAGACACATTCATTCATTCTGGCGCCACACTGGCGATACACTATGTAGTGGGAACCAAAAACAGTGACGTTACAAACATGTAAACAACAAGAGCTGTGTTCTTTTAATCCCCAGCCAGGATTCGCGATAGCGCTACACCATAGAGGTCAACAGCATGAAACGAAGGGTTGAGTTCGATGGGCAGGAAATTCATTACATCGATGAATACATATTTTTACTTGCAAGATAAATAAACAACAAAAACTGGCAAGATAAATAAATCGAAAGACGGATTTCTAACCTCTGGAAGAGCTTCTGGTCCATGAAAGAACTAATGAAGGGTAACCTTCCACTGACCCTCAAGCGTAAGCTCATCGACATGTCTGTCCTGGCTATCCTAACCTTCGGCGCTCAGACATGGTCACTGACCGACCTTCAAAAGTCCAGACCCAAGGTTTATCAATGATCTATGGAGCGTAGCATTCTAAATGTTTGCAGGACAGACCGCGTAAGGAACACCACACTGCGCTCCTCGCTTGTGTAGAACAGACCACCGAGCTAAAGTGGAACAAGGCCGGCTACGTCAGTCGTATTTACCCAGATAGGAAATTTCCACGGAACGGGTGCCACAAGATTGTCACCGGCGTAGGGGTAGGCCTAAGCGGAGATGGCGGGATGACCTCACCTGGTTGGCAGGAGGTGTTACAGAATAGGGACGTGTGGACTCAAAGGGGGGAGACCATTTCCCAGCATTGGAAGACCAAATTCAAAAAGTTTAATTATTGCAAGTGGTAGCTAGAAGCAAAATTTTGCTTAGCGACCAGCCTTCTGGTTAAAAGTATGAATGTGACAGGTTATAGGTTAACTTCTTGCTATCGACGTATCGTGGTTAATGTAGTCAAACGGTATTTAGGTGGATCCTGAACTCCCTTCTCATATTGTTTTAGTGTTGATAAATGTTACTACGATCTAAACAAATAAGTCTAAAGTAAAATAAATTATTTACGATTATATGTCCCACATTCTATAACTATACCCCTGTATCTTACAGAGGTCCTCCCCTTCATCATGGAGCAGGATGTCGCCAAGAAGGCAACGTTGAAGAAAGTGATCCTCGAAGAATTCGTCGACTTCTTCTTCTCCAGGTTCGAGAAGATCCTCAAGGAGAACAACGGCTACTTCAACGGCAAGGTAAACATTTACATAAAAGCTCTCATAGTTACCGGTGGTAAAGAAAGAATACACGCGAAAGAGATATCGTCATAATGTCGCACAGGTACTGAGATTGACGATCATAGAGTAAAATTATTAGTAGTAGATCTACAAATTAGAAATTACAGAAAACATGATGTGAGAATTTGTGAGTGTGGATGGAGAAGATAGTAGTGTAGTGTTTGTATGTATTTCAGGGTAGTGGGTAGTGACTGTTAGGTTAGTGTTCATATATAATTTTATCCTCAGATGCATCTTATTAATTGTTGCTTTTATTGAGGTTTTTAAATAACGACGTGATTGAGAAAATATTTTCAGTTTCATCATAGGTTTTAGTTTGGAGTCATTTAAAGATTATTGGTTCGCATTGAAATTTATCTGTTTGTTTGAAATTGATTTGTGTGATATACTGAGTATTTTGTTCAATTTTTTATATATAAATGGGCCTATAAATGTGTAAAATCTTGTCATAAAGCTTGTATGCGCCGCAAAGATGTCACAAACTATGTTCTTTCGACATTTAGAAATAGTTTGGAAGGGAACAGTTTTGTGTTGTAATATACCGATTCTTGTAGTAGTATTCATGAAAAGTAGACTAACAGATAACACCT
Source organism: Argyresthia goedartella (assembly GCA_949825045.1). NCBI lineage: Eukaryota > Metazoa > Arthropoda > Insecta > Lepidoptera > Argyresthiidae > Argyresthia > Argyresthia goedartella. The sequence goes on along the minus strand of OX463817.1, from coordinate 17,964,447 downwards.
TATAAAAACTGTATAAATCATCAGTAGGGAAAAAAATTGAAGGCGCAGACTTTAAAAAATGGATCTTTGGGCACGTTCTAGTTTGAGAATCTATGTTTTATGGGCACCGCCCTAAAATGAGATACAGACGAGATTCACACAGGGCATAAACGTCTGGAATTGTTTATGCGATCAAGAATCTTTGAAAGGGAGGGAAGGATTGAGATGGGCCTATAGCACTTGACACTGTCGGATTCACCGCCCTTAAAAATGAATAAAACAAGAGATTTTTTAAGTGCATCAGGGAAGATGCCTTCTTCAAGGCATAGATTGGAAAAAATGCATAAAAAATAGGCACAAATATATGTCTATGTTCTTTTTATATCTTATTTGAGACACTATAATCATGTTCACTTCATCTAGGTCTGTTTTAGTAGTGCGAAAGAGTCCAGCTTGCTATTTGACGTTAGTGAAGAATTTGGATTATTGATCTCAAGGCTATTAAATATTGTTTTTTTCAGCCAGCTCTCTTCCAATATATACGCATTATTCATTTATTGATTTGGCTGATTCCTGTAGTGTATAGAGTATTTGAGATAGTCAGGAGCTCCTGTGATTATTGTCTAGACTTTGTTGTGTGAGTGACAGTTTTAATTGCCTGCCAGAGAGATTTATTGTTTTTGCCTGCCTGATTTGGTAAAGATTTTTCATAGTTTATTTAGTTTTTTTTAGTAAATTATTACAGAAGCCTCTATATTTCAAATAGGTTACCTTTATTATGTCATTAGCAGGATAGAAGACTGATTGATAAAAGAGCACGAGGTTAAAGAGCACTCTCTCTTTCTCTCTTTCGTGATAGTTGCAGTATGTTTATTATTATAATATTTTAACTCTATGTACAGGTTTATGTATGTAGTGGTACTTATTTAGTAGCTTGGTAAATATATGTATTATATTTTTCGTATTTTATAGATATTAAATTTACCGCTATGTATTTTATTATAGATGAGATATTGTCCACGGCGTACCATTTCCTGATATTTTTTTCTCTCATGGCTAATTTTGCTTGAAGCCATCTCTTTTTAGAGATAAGCTCGCCTTTGTACATATGTTTTCTCTTAATGTATCTTTTTAAATATCTGCATGTGTTCAATTATGTATTATATTTTAATTATCAGCTCTCCTGGGCCGACTTCGTCCTCGTTGGTATCGTCGAGTCCGGTAACTTGTTCCTCGGTACTGAGCTGGAGAAGTCATACCCGACCGTTCGTCTGCTGGTGCAGAAGATCAGGGCGCTTCCAGGAGTTAAGGAATACATCGCCGCCAGAAAGGAATACAAGCTGTAATGACAGGTCTTAAAGAAGTTCAGGATATTGTAAATAGCCCTTTTATGGAATTAAATTATTTTGATCATTATTTTAAATTTCTCAATTGACGTCGATGCACACTCGAAAGACTAAAGAGCCTACAAGCATAACAGTAACCGTATTTCATGGAGTTTTCAAAGTTATTCTGAGAAAAGTGTTGACTCGCCTTCCTGCTGTTGGCACTTAGTTGACACAATACGCGATGGGACGTCTACAAACAAGCAAGTTACATTCCCTGCTTGAAGTTGTAACAATGTATACAGGTAATTTTTTACGGTTCCGTACCCGAAGGGTGCCAAAAGGATTTCGTTTGGCACCCTTTGTTATAACAACACGTCTGCTGCTCTTCCGTCTGTCAAGCCATCTGTCTCATAAACCGTAATAGGTAGAGGGTTGAAGTTTTCTCAGCATGTGTATTTCTGTTGCGGCTACAGAAAAAACACATGAAATATACGCAGTTAAAAAAATTCAAGAAACCTGTTTTTTGTGTTTTCTACCGAAGTCTGACTTTCACTTGGCCGATTTTAAAATCACTTTTAATTTAAGTGTAGGCATAATTATAACCAAGATATATCTACATTGCAGCTTAATTAAAGAGCTTTAACAATTTTGACTTAACAATTTAGATTTTAGACCCAGTTAAGTTGAATTTTACGGCCGCCTGAAGAATACGCCCCATTGAATATTTTCAGAATGGAAATTGGGTCCTTTTGTTATAAAAGGGTTACCTATGCACAAGTTATGGTATGCACGAGTAAGTAGGATGTGTGTGAGTTAAGTTATTATAGCGACATAATTGTCCTACAATAATAATTGAATTGGGTAAAATGTACCATAAACCCGTTAAGGTGTTTCTTCGGCATATTGGATAACATTTATTATGAGTAGCGCCAACGGTGCCATGAATATTTAAACATTTATTTTGCCGTAATTCTTAGTTGACACCATACCATAGTAATTTCACTATTTCTCGTCTTGAATCGAATAAGTAAGCCCCTTATTTTTTATCACAATACCTGCATTAATTCGTTTTTAATCGCCATACATAACCAGTGTCTTACTCACGTAAAATTTTACGGCAGCCATAAACCACGTTGTGAGTTAATTACGAAGCCGGTAAATGTTCTGCTACATTTTATTCTGAGCTGTAAACAAGCTTTGGACGAGACCGTAAAACATAATTCTCCTGGCCTAGGAGTAGTGTATAATGAATACTTTTATTAAGGCTAAGATAATGATAACTTATTATGAAAAAATGTCGGGGAGAACTTTTTGTTAGAGATTAATTTGATTAAAGAATTTGGTTAGTTAGGTGCAGGTTAACAACATTGAGAGATATCCGATTAATACAATTATGCATAACACAGTTTTTTTAGTGTCGTTAGTCCAACCCAATTTAACTTTGTGAGGCATTAAAAATCATAAATCAATTCTACTTAAAATTTTCACATAAGTTTCCCACAGCAAGAGATCAATAATCTCGGTTAACCGAACAAAGTGTACCCTTAACAAAGTATCGTATTATTAAAAGTGTAGCCGCAGGTAGAAGGAAAGTAGGTGTACATAAGGAGCGTAGGGACGCAATATCTTATCCCCCACTGAGATTATCAACAGGTGCTGCTCTGACTTATACGATGGCTTTTACTGAGTTGAATGTTACGTGATTGAAGTAAGGCAACTTAAGGTCGGGTTTTTTCCGTGGCTTACAGAAACAAATGATTTTTAAGTTTAGCAAAACGCTGATAACACGCCGCCATTCTTTTCATTTATTTCCTGGTCATACAATACCTAACCTTACAGAGTGTGGGTAAAATCGCCCTCTGACTCGACGAGCCCATGCTTGGATACCTTTAAAACAGTGACATAACAAAGATAGATCGCATGAACATCCAAGCCCTCAGATGGGATTCTTACTCGATGTTTGGCTTATGACTTGACAACAAATGAGCAGCTTTCCTGTTCCATACTGCATTCTTTTCAATATCACCAAGAAACACTTCTAGTTCTACTCACTTTTAAATCTAACTCCGACAAACTTTGGACCCGAGACTCCGACTAAAAGAAGACCATCAACATTAATAGTTACGTGATGCCAATGAACCAGATGAAACTTCTACAACGGTTTACAGGCTCAGTTCATTAAGACCGTCGCTGTTTCCTTTAGGGCTGTAAATTAAAAGCGAAAGAGTTTTCCGTTCAGTCTTTTTAATGAGTGTTTTTCTGCTCTTGAAGTATTATTTCAGCTGTCAGAAAATTGCTCAATAATAGCGTCTCTTTTCATTATGATAGTCGATGCGGTTTCGACTCCCGGTGCTAACTATGTACAATACTCACTTCAACGTGCTGCAAATCCTTATCCATCCCCATCCGTCGTAATACTCCAGGTGACCGTGTATACCTACGAGAACATCGACTCGTTCCGCAGGGCCCGCAACGATCACAAACTCAAGACGGTTACACATACCCTGGCCAAGACATCAAAGATGATTCACGTTATGGGTCCGACAGTATACAATCGCCTATCGGAAAATATAAGTATCCACCTTACTCCGCTTGCTTTAAGAATTAACTAAAACACTGGCTTGTCGCGCAAACGTTCTATTCTTTTACCGAGATCTTACAGTCTCCTAAATCAAGTACCTACCTAACTTAAATAATTTAATAAGATTTTTAATAATCAATTATTATAAAGGGATAAGCGGAAAATTATTTACATTTTAAATTTTGATGTTACCCTGACCTGTAATTTACAATTTACCAATAAATAAGTTTCAATGTCTCAATTATGTAATTCATCATTCCTCATCATCATCATTCATTATGCAATATCATCTAAATAACGAATGTTCTATCGGTGATCGAACATATCTCGAAGAAATGAATGACAAAAAAAGTAGTGTTAAAATCCCTTTTTTTCGGAGCTCATAATCCTACACAACGTTTGAGAATAGGTAAAAAGTGTAAAAAATTAAATTTTTCGTAAATTGAATCAGCTTTCATTACGCAATTTCCTACGACGCGTTGTTTTCGAGATGTAAGCAAAAATCCCAAAAAACGAGACCTTCTTTGTGCCCCCTACTGCTCACCTCAGAGAGGTCAGAACTTACAGTATGTTTATCTCCTGACTAGTCGAAACAAAGTCCCGAAGTCAAACTTTCTGCTTTCAACTTTTCCGTCTAGTTCCCCTTTTTGAGAACTAATTTTCCTAATCAAAATATCGACAGGTATATAGCTTTGTGCAGCCATGGGCTACATCCCGTCAAGCAAAAAAATTGGCATTACTTTGCCAACTCCACCCTGAATGGGAAAAGGTAATATTTTTTGTCCATTGCTCAAAATGTATCACTTGCACCAATCAAGGCTTCACAGTAATACTCCACTTTCTATAATAAGTATGAAATGGAAGTTCAACCGGCGGCGCGGGACTCGATCGAAGTTCCAGTAATTGGACTTGACTTTGTTGGTGCCAGTTTTAGAGTGACGTAGCGGCTTTGAATTTCCTTCAGCCAAATCTGAGGACCAGAAAAGATTTTTTAAGGCACGTCAAACTCGTGCGTCGAACAAAAGACGTCGCTTGCCTAGCTTTGCAAATTGTTTCAGATTATGTTAACCGTTTATTGATTTAAGTTAAAAGTAACACCCCAAAAAACATTTTCATACCAAATTAAATAATGTTGACCAAAATTGGACGCCCTATTTTAAACTAAACTAGATTGGGTCGTCTCGCTCCGCTCCCCTTCGCTTCGACTCCAGTACCCGTAACTTACTGAGCGCGGGGGGGACAACTTTACTAAATTACTTTATAATTATAACAAAATAGGAGCATATTTGTTACCTACGTTGACTGTGTCAGTGCAAAGTCCACTAATGGCCACGGTCGATCACCTCAGTCTTTCATTGCAGCAAGGTCACAAAATCGCTTCACTAGTGTAAGACAATTTCGCGACACCACCAAGCTCCAAGCTTATGAGATCCTATTTAAAAGGGAGGGTTCAAAAAGCTGACATTAATAGGAAAAAATCGTCGGGTTCTCAGGTGAAGATGGGTGTCCCACAGGGATCTATTCTGGAGCCATTCCTTTTCCTCGTGTATGTAAATAATTTGCCATTCATGGTACAAAACATGTCAGAGATAGTATTATTTGCACATGACACGTCACTAATTATAAAGTAAGGAGGCAAGAAAATGACTTACAGGAAACAAATAATGCTCTCTGGCGACTTCTAGACTGGTTTACTGCCAATAACTTGCTTCTAAATTCAAAAAAGACAAACTGCATAAAATTCATTTTACCTAATGTAAGGCAAGTTGAGAGTAATATTGTATTGGAGAAAGACAAACTAAAACTAGTAGATGAAGCTGTATTTCTCGGCATCACTATTGATGCCAAACTACAGTGGGGTCCCCATATTGTAAAATTAGCACATTGACTTAGCTCCGCAGCATATGCAGTTAAAATAATCAGGGAATTGACTGACGTTGCAACTGCTAGGCTTGTATATTTTAGTTATTTCCATAGCATTATGTCCTACGGCTTATGCCGTAGGACATAATGCTATGCTATGCTAGTAGTATGACTATGGGGAGGGGCTGCCGACATTGAGACCATCTTCATTTTGCAAAAGAGAGCGATCCGGTTTATTTACAAGCTAGGGAATAGAGAGTCTCTGAGAGATTTCTTCAAAGAAACCAACATCCTGACAGTTGCAAGTCCATATAACTATGAAAACATAATGTATGTGAGGAAAAATATCAGTAGCTTTAAAACCATTGATAGCCGCCACAATGTGCAAACTAGAAATAAACATAAACTTTCTATTCCAATGTTCAGGCTCACAAAAGTTAATAGTTCTTTTATGGGACACTGTATACGTTTCTACAATAAAATTCCGCAAGAAATACAAAACTTAACTGAAGCTCGATTCAAAAATGGATAAAGCACACTTTGTGCACAAAGGTCTACTACGAAATTAATGATTTTTCACAAGATACCGACATCTGGAATTCATTTAATTAACCAGTTCATTACACCCTATACCTATATTATGTAATTAATTAGGCTCTCTTTTAATGTTATATAATGCTTGCTTGATAATATTATGACGTTCATTAAGTCTCAATTTTTCTGCTAATATGAATAAAAATCTTTGAACTTGAACTTGAACTTGAAGTGATTCGCTTACCACGCACGGAGGCAAATTTCTTTTTGTTTTTGTTTCGGATTCCGAAACATTAACAACAGACATTTTTTATTTTTCCTTTTATTTATTCCGACTAAAGAAACACATTCGGTGTTTCCCATCAATACCACGAGATGGAGGAAAAGTGCACAGGATGTAATCAAATACTCCATCGTAGACGGTTCCTCATATGCTCTAAATGTACCCAAAAATATGATTTACAATGCGCTGGAGTTTCAGAAGGAAGGTTTTACAATACAACGGATACTGAACGAAAAAATCAATGGTCATGCCCGATATGCCTATCTAAGTCAACAAAAGTTGGCAATTTAAATCATCCAATTAGACCCATTGCACAAGACTTGAAGAATGTTCAACGGCCAAGTCACACAACATTAACTATAATAATAAAGAAATCGCAGTAAGGAACCTTAGACTTGGCACGACTTTGTCTAGATTTAATTATTTTTTAGAGATAAACAAGCAGCTCCATCGAGACTTGGCTAGTTTTTTACAGAATATTTTTGGTGGGATTTCACTTCTTTTTGTAGAAACGTGGGCATATTGATTTATTTTATTAGATTTTCGGGAGATATCCGGGAGATATGAAAACGGTATACAGCGAATCTATACCAAGAGAACACCAAGCTCTTGTGTTTTCTAATCAGGGTAACCAGGTACTCCAGATCTTCGATTATCCAGGTTTTTTAATTTTTCCTTTATGTGGCCCTTAAACCCTAACCCTGTACTAAATTTCAGCTCTCTGAGTTTATGGGAAGTTCTAGTTCTATTCTGATGATCATGAGTGAGTGAGTGAGTGAGTGTCATAAATGCGAAACTTTGCTTTCGCTTAACTTCGGAACTAAATGGCTTACAGACTTTAAATTTTGGATTTGAAGTATGTGATTATAGTTTACTGAATAACGAAAATTTCTGCATTCTGGTCTTATCCAGAGGGTCTCAAATAGGGGCCTGAAAATGCGGTGAAATGGTTCCAGTAAAAGATGGTACGGCAGTGTTTGCTTCGCGCTCGACTTGGCGCGGGCACTGCCGTGCCCCCCGATTTATTTCATGAAATACTTATAAAAAAAAAATGTATACCTAAAAGTAAAATAAAAATAAAAAACAACTTTAGAAAATATTGGCTTACTATAGGTAATAAACTATCCCGGAAAAAGAAACGGTTTTTAAAATCCATAACACTAAAAATCAAAGAAAAACACTTAATGATTATTATTGGAAATATCAAAAACTACTGAAGAAAACCGTTATCACATTTAAAAGACTAAACTATAAAAACAGAATTAAAAAATCCGGTTATGTCATAAAAACTATGTGGAGTATTATAAGAAAAATTTTAAACTGAAAATTAACAACTCTATAATCAATGATCCAAAAGAGATAACGAGTATTTTTAACCACTACTTTGCATCTATAGGAGAGGACAGTGCGTCTCAAACCTCGACAAATCTTAAAAATGCAAAAAATATGATATTTCTTAGGCCAGTACAATATAAAGAAGTATTCAGTATTCTGAAAAATCCTCAGAATGAAAAAAGTTGCGGGGTAGACGAGATTCCACCCAGTCAACTTAAAACATGTGCAGAACAATTGACATTACCTTTTTAGGGTTCCGTACCCGAAGGGTTCCAAACGGGACCCTATTACTAAGACTTCGCTGTCCGTCCGTCCGTCCGTCCGTCTGTCACCAGGCTGTATCTCAAGAACCTAGCTAGCTAGAGAAATGAAATTTTTACAGATTATGTATTTCTGTTGCCGCTATAACAACAAATACTAAAAAACAGGATAAAATAAATATTTAAGGGGGCTCCCATACAACAATACCACATACAAACTTATGGATGCACCTGGTTACGTACATGGAGTGTGAAAGTAACCGCACCAATAACTTTGTAAACAATATTTTGCTGTGTAAAATCCAAACTATTCACTCCACACCATCGCTTCCATTGAACGGTGGTACGGAACCCTTCGTGCGCGATTTAGACACGCACTTGACCGGTTTTTTCTCTTATTAACCAATCATTTAATGAAGATGTTTTCCCCGACCTACTCAAAATATCCTTATAATTCAATTTCAATTCAAAATATTTATTTCAGATAGCATACATTTTGACACATATAGATCCATAGGTAGATATTATTTTATCATAAAAAAGTTTAAAATTAAACTAAATACATCATCCATCATCCTTGAATAATAAATAACACCCACACTCACACCCTGCTCACACAGTCACACACACCCTCTCACACACACAAAACATCGTCCTAAAATAATGTTAATTTATTTATGGTTTGTTACTGCGAAGGTGCACATCCATCCAGTACTTCAACATAGGGCTGTCCACCTTCCCAGCCAGAGTGCTGAGGATAGTGTTGGAGCTGCCGAAAAGGCGGTTTCTTAACGAGGCAATCCTCTTTCTCATTATTGCAAAGAAATCGTCAATCTTAGCTTCGGCAAACATAGCCGAGGCGCTGCAGTATCGCGGCAGCCCCAACAGTATTCTCAGCGCATTATTATATTGGACGCGCAGGGCGCTGTAGGCTCTCCCGGCTGTAGCTGACCCACAAGCCACTAGTGTAGAAGGACTGACAAAATGCTCTGAAAAGTGTCAATTTGACAGCTCTTGTACACTTCGCAAACCTGCGGGCCAGCATACTACATCGGACCGCCATCGCCCTGCGCTCCCTTTCAATATCAATGTCATCTACGAGCCCCTCTGTGACCACGTGACCCAGGTACTTGAAATGTGGAACTCGCTTGAGAGGTGCTCCACACAATGACACAACCGGATCCTTATCAGGCGGTTTAGTCCCTGAATGAAACACCATCAACTCACTTTTCTTCACATTATACCTGAGCCCGTGTGTAACAGCGTAGGACTCACAGACATGTAAAAGTTTTCTAAGGGCCTTGACCGAGGGACTCAGCAACACCATATCATCAGCATAAGATATTTTATTAACGATTGTGCCATCGATTGAGCATCCAATACCGGTGTTGCTGAGCTCCCCGATCAGCTGATTGATGTAAAGATTGAATAACTTGGGAGATGTAAGTCCGCCATGCCTGACCCCGCACTCAAGGCTATATGAATTGCTAAGCGAACTCACCCATTTTACTGCATTAGTTTGATTTTGATACCAAAATTTAAAAATGGAAACCAACTCAGTCGGTAGTCCTGTGTGAGTTAGCTTATTCCATAGTATATCATAAGATACAAGATCAAAAGCCTTTGACAAGTCAAGAAAACATGCATAGATGTGTGTTTTCCTGTCAGTATAGTACCGGACGGTCTGCTTGAGAGCCAGAATTGCACTTTCAGTGGACAGTCCAGGCCTAAACCCAAACTGGGCATCATGTATGTGAAGATGTTTATCAAGTTGACAATCAAGCAAACCGTCCAGCACCTTAGCCACAGCAGTTGCTAAGGATATTGGTCTGTAATTATCCTTGTCAGAAGCGTCTCCCGTTCTATTTTTAATAATTGGTACTACTATAGTTTTCATTAAATTTTCAGGCAGGTAAGAGTGTCCCACACAAAAGTTAAAAAACATTTCAAGCACCCTAGGTAGGTGTACACCAGCGCACTTCAGGTGCTCGACACTCAGACCATCATGTCCTGGTGACTTACCCCGCTTCATATCTCTAATAGTTAACATTACTTGATTGTATGTAAAACGCAAGGGTTTGTCACCAGTATCAGCGCTAGTCGGACGGACGACTAGCGCGGACACTGGACGAGTCAGTGTTACTGGAAAGATCAGAAACAACACGGAAATTATTTTTAAACAAGTTTGCTATTTCATGGTGGTCAGACAAACCATTAACAATCACTGGATGACCAGGCTTAGGATTTAATTTATTTGTTTCTTTCCAGAATTTTGAAAAATCTTTTGCATTATGGCTGGTGGCAAGAATATCAATTTTTATTTGTTCCGAATTCTTTTGACACCACTTAAGCTTTGATTTAAAAATCTTTCTGGAATTTTTCATAAGATCATATATATGACCAGATTCCGGCTTATTATGTAAGACCCAATTTCGAAAACAAAGCCTGGCTTCACCATGAGCCTATTTCACATATTTATTCCAACCTGTTATGTAGGATTTTTTCCTCAAAAAATTAGAATTACAGTTGCTATTTACACTGTGACTGGAAATAGCCGCCTCACAAAGAATATCAACTATGCTATTATACATATTATTAATTATTTGCCTGTGTTCTAAATTGCTACACATCATATCACAACATTTACTAAGTTCACTGGGGAAGTTGATCTCTTTCAATTTTAAATTACATAAATTTCTAAAAAGGTTTATTTGCTCAGTATCCCTCACACCCCAGTGAACCTTATTTTGTTTAACATTAGATGAGCTAACACTACGCGGCAGCACACTAAAGTTACAAGTTATTTCCATCGGAATGTGATCTGACCAAGACACATCATAACATATCCTGACCTTAGTTATTGATTGAAAAGCAACTCCGGTAACTATACAATGGTCAAGCCACCTCTTGCAGCCGTGGGCATCACTTATATAAGTGTAGTTATCAGAGTCTAAACCTAAAACTTCAAAGTCAGCGCATAACCACAATTGTTCAGCACAAAATTGTAACAAATCATTACAAAACAACTCACCAGGATGAGCATTGAAGTCCCCTAACATGTGCACTGTTGCTACATTGCTGTTCTCTATGATGGCATGTATTTCAGAAAGACACGCAGTAAACCCTGGTAGGTTATTAGTGCAATCTGTGGGCATACACACTGAGAATAATAGAAAAGACTGGTTTTTCACTTTACACTGAATAGCAGCAAGCCGCACACTTTTACACTCTATCACCGTAACCGACTCGAAAGCAGACTTCCTCCACAAAATTGCGACACCACCAAAACTGCCTACCTCGCAGGATACGAGCTCCTGCATCCACCGCTGATACTCCAGTCGCTGCCTATAAAATCCAAACATAAGAAAAATCCCAAATACGATACGATACGAGCTTGACATAGATTTATTTTGTACCAAAGCTAATGCTACCCGTCGCAAGATTTCTCAACAATTTTTCGTTAATATCGACCGACACAAATGTCAAAAATTTATTTTTATTTTATTCGTAATCCTGTAACATTTTTCTCTTAATTCTTTTCGTTTTAAACATACTTGTAAAACCTTTATTCTGGGTAATTTAGTTATATATTAGTTTTATGTAGGTGGAGACTTGTTATTAGTTTGTTAGCTAATCTGTTATTTCTAATTGTCTTTTCTATTATAGCTGTTAGTCTTCCTAAAATCATAAATAAAATAAAATAAAAGTAACTATCGCCCTATTTCTATCTTACCCTCTACCTATTTTTTTTTTGAAAAAGCAATTTGTAAAAAATTGTACGCCTTCTGTGAAAAATATGAACTCTTTGATAACTCCCAAAATGGTTTCCGGAAGAACAGATCGACTACTTAAGCTTTTAACTGCAGCATTTAACAATGTCGGAAGTGCAAAATCGATACTTTTCAGTACGGCCGATTAAAGTTTTAAACATGACTAAAACTGTAGTAAAATTTACACAAGACCGTGTATCGGAACAAAATTGGCATGGTGGCATAGTTTTGAATACTTTACAAGATAAAATCGTTAAAAGTGAGTATTTTTGATGGAAAAGGTGAAAAAGGCACTTGCTACATTATTAACCGTCAGGTCACCAATTAACTCTGTCGAAAATGGGAGATCCAACAATGTTTATTGGACTTTGTATTGTAAATGTTGTCGGAAATGAGAGATCCTGCAGTGTTATCCGGACTTTGTATTGTAGATTTTGTCGGAATTGGGAGATCCTGCAGTGTTAACTGGACTTTATATTCTTTACCATGTTGAATGTGTAAATATTGAATCTAGTTTTCTATGAAAATAAAAATACTTTTCTTGTAGTTTTCTGTGAATAAACTACAGATAAGATTGCAGTAAGTAGTATGATACTAGTAAGTAGCTAACAACTAAAAAAGGATATAGTAATTAGCTTTGTCATTTTATTAAAACGTCTATGAACATAAAAAATACAACTCTAATTGAGATCAATGCCAAGAAAAAACTTCTCTCCATAAAATTTTACTCTTAAGACCTTATTTTAGACTAATTAGGTATAGTCTGAAACCCATAGTTAAGGCACACGTAATTAAATACTATAATTAGATTAATCAAATCACAGGGTAGTAAATGGCACTTGGTATCACCTATCTAGTGAAACAAGAAAGAAATAAAAATAGCTAGTCCGATTCATCATCAACCAAATTGGCTGCGTCCATCCTAGGTAGACAGTAATAGAAATCGTGATAACGACGTGGTATGACTCCAGCTTTGCAGAGGTCTGACAAATCCTTATATTTTTCTTTGCTGATTGGCAAACATCCATTATATGCCTGTTTCAGATCAAAGTCGGTAGCCAAACGTTGTCTGTTTCGCGTGCCAGCCCTTAACACAATGATTGTACTTGCTTCATCATCAAAATCGTACTTGTACTCTATTCGATCATACTGTTCAGCATTCACCTTATGGAGGTCCATATACCTTTTCACTTGCCGTATTTTTCGTCCAGTTTTTTTTTAGCTAGCAAGGCTTTAAAGTCAAACATCTCATCTTGCTTCATCTCTTTTACAATGTAAGGGTGACCTTCAAATTTTGCCCAGCGAGTTAAGCAATACTATTCATCTGATACCCAAATGGTTTTACGGTGGCAGGCGATTGTGGAGTGGACGCTGTCACCTTCATTCTGTGTGTGGCCCTTTTCTAGAAAACGATGAGTGACAGTCACTCCGAATTTTTTAGTAAAAAACATGTACAGTGAAAAAACAATTCTATTGCGGTTTTGCCCAGCACAGTTGTCGGACCAGAATCGAAATTCTTTGACGCCTCTGTCAACGTGGTATTGAATGAAATTCAAAAGGCAGCTGGACACCTCGATTGATCCTCGCTTGGCAATTCCTTCATGCCACATGTAACGAGAACCTATTTTTGTACCCATGTCATAAACAGATAAATTCAAAGTAGCCAGCCTTCTTTTGTATTACAGAACGCTCACTTCACCATAAGGGGTCACCAAAACTTTCTGAAAGTCGAACGTGGCTGCGACAAGTTCTTCATTGACTTTAGCTTCGCGTTTGTCCGCTTTCTTTAATGTTTGTGCAATTTTTTTACGACCTTGATGTTTCAAGAATGCAATTGTTTCTTCATCAGTGCTCTCAGATTTGTTTTGAAACACGTGGCACACGTCACATTTATCTTTTTTTGGTTTGTGTAATGCTAGATTGAAGTTGTGATTAACGACTTTTCTGTACTGTCTCTTTGTCATGGCTTGCGAAGAATATTTAATGTCATCAAACCATTCACAATAAAGCTTGTACATGCGGGATATACTTGCAACTGCTTCTAAATACAGTTTGCTCGAATTTTCTCGAACATAATGGGCCTCAACTACGGGAAAATATTTTACATGATCACAGACACTCTTGATCATCTCATCCTTATAAACGGGCTTGTTATGTTCATAATGTCCTCTTTTGTCTTCCTCTACCACAGTGTTTCCGTTATATTTTTTCCATGCCGTGCTCACTACGCGCTCACTTAATGAGATCGTATTGAGGAACATTGTCTTGCACACCTTGACTGCATTTTTTTGAGCATCTGGGAGAAAGTTTTGGTATGTGTTTTGGCTATCGTGCTTTGTTACTTCAGTAGTTTGTCGTCGTTTCAGACTATTTTTTGTATTTTTGATGACAAATTCCCAATGCAATCGCTTTTCAACTAAACGCCAAAAATAGTTGAAAATTTCTGCACGATCATCTGAAGATAGTTTTTGGTTACATTTCAGTATGAATTTATCGGCACACGGATCTTTCATCTGTTTCTGTTCTACTACTTTTTATTTCTTGTTCAGAAATTGTTCGCCGGTATTCTTCTTTATTTTTCTTTGAACTGTGATCCATTTATCTTTGTGAACAAGGCGTTTCTTCCCCTTGTCAGTTTTAAATGTCTTCGCTCTCGAACATACTGAAGAAGTTGGCGTGAAGGTGGTACTTGCAGTAGAAATTTCAGAGGGCGTGGCCATGTTTTCATAATAATCCTGTGGAACTATACGGTCTGGACAACATGCCCAAAACTGATTTTCACAAGTTTGGTCCTGTATTGGGATTGGTGAGGACGTAGGTATGGGGTCAACATTTTCATCAGATCTGTTATTGATAGTGACAAATTCGGTACCGATTGAGCCAGAACTTGAATCGGGAACACATGGTGTGATATTTGCTACAATTGGTGAAGACGTACTGGTTAATGTGTCTGGAGCAGCTTGTAAAGATGATATGTCTGGAATGACTCTTAGTGATGATGATGTGTCCGGAGCAGCTTGAATTGGTGATTCTTGGTAGGTGATCGGATCCATGGTATCAGCATGGATGTCAGCTTCTGTTACGCTTGTATTACTGTCACTGAAGACATCTCCTAGCAGGTCTTGCAGCTCTAGAAGTTCCTCTTGAAACTCCTCGGAAATTGGAGATCGTTCTCCTATAAATAACAAAGAAATCTTTTAATTTAATCAGTTATACAATTATCGTAACCCTAAAAAATAAGTTTAGAATTAATTAAAGTTACTTTGCTCACTTTTGAGCTAACAAAGTAGGTATATCACATGGTAGCTACGAAAATAACAGTCTTTAAAGGCATTCCGAGTTCAAAAGCAAATTGTTATGATATATTGTAATGGTACACGAGAGTCAGTACATTTGATACTTCATTTTGCGTGACAGAGGGCTAGCCCATCGCCGCGCTGTATTTGAATACAAGAGTCGATTCATTTAACGTTTGGGTTTTTGAGTAGCTCAGGGTAAGTTAGCAAAAACAATGAGCCGAGCGCGTGGGATGGTTCGAGGAAGGTTACAGGTCAGGTTTTTTTTTGGCGCATTCCTGCGGAATGTGTAGGGATCAGAGCCGATTTGGCTGCGCGCTGAATAAATTATGAATAGCTAAATAATGGAAGGTTATTATGGAACGATACGGAGAAAGCTATTATGTTGACTGCAAATATACAATTGCGTTTGTTTGGTACGACTTGGCGAGTTTGACACCACGGGTTTGAATATCATTCTAGTGGTCTTTGTCTAGCGCGCTAGCGGTCGGGAAGGCTTAAATTAATCAAAACCGCTTTTTATGGTCAGCGATCAACAGATTCTGTGTATCGGCGATACCAAATGATTTGAGTGATAGCCAATGGTTGATTAGAAACTATGCGTACACACAATTTGTAGAACGGCGCATCTGCATGGCATGGTTGAAATTAGACCCTGTGTAGTTAGTGATAAGAAGCTTTCGCTTGGGCAGCGCGTGTTCGCAAAGGACGCCATTTTTTTTCAGACATGTGGAGTCTATAAATACGAAAGCGGGGGAAGGGAAGCCATTCAGTCTCAGCGTGTTGCGTGCCGGGTGCTGCGCTGCCGAAATCGGGCTCTGGCGTGGTCAGGGACGATAATATAGAAAATACTTCAGTAATCAATGGAGTTGTGTATTTCGTTCTTGCTTGAGACAAAAGTGCAAAGTCAAGTGACAGTTTCAAGGCAATGTTGCCACACACGAAAAATAATAAGTTTGGACAGATGGCGCCACTAAATGTTGCCAGTAAAAACCTTTTTATTAGACTGATCGATCGTTATCGCTACTCAACACTAGGTGGCGCCACTTACAGATCATGTAATGCTTAACATATTCCCGCCTTTGAAAGAGGTTTCAAAGACAACTTCCTTATTGTCTAAATCTATCTAATGCTCAGATCTATCTAATGTCTAGATCTAATGATATCCATTCTACCTAGGTTGACTCCACCGCCCAAGCTGCTATCCTGCTGGCTTGTGCGTTGCTATCAACCACACCTTTGAAGTGCGCACCCTCTTAAATAAATTATTAGTTGAGAATGTTTATGAAGTTAAGTTAATAAAATGGTGCGCACCTCAAAGTTAAACCTCCCCCTACCTGAAGAGCTATCCTAGCATGTCTAGCTATCCTATTCCCCTGAATAAATCAACACAAGAGAATTTATTTGGACTTACAAAGTGAATAAACTTACAAAGTGAATAATTACTTAAAAAATTAATTCTTATTTAAGAAACTAAATACATATGGGACTTCTAGTCTTCATTCTTGATTGGGAGTGGGCATATGTTGTTGAAGGCCCTTTTGATGATGCCAGTCGCAGTCTTGATAGACGCGACCCGTGCTATGTTGTCAGGTCCTCGATGCAGTTCGAGGATTCTCCCCAAGCGCCATCGTGTCGGCGGCAGCTGCTCATCGCGTATAAGAACCAGGGAGTCCGCAGTCAGGCTCGAACTTTTCGTGCTTCTCCACTTGACTCGCTCCTGCATGAGCGTAAGATAGTCCCTTGACCACCGGCGCCAGAAATCGTGCTGGATCTGTTGGAATTGTTGGTGCAGCTTTAACTTGTTGCTAGGCGTATTTTGACAATCGTAATCGGGTAAGGCTGTCAAAGATCTACCTATTAAGAAGTGGGCTGGCGTTAAGATGGGAAAATTGTCTGTATCTGACTTAGGTATGGGGCAAAGAGGCCGTGAATTTAGGATTCCCTCTATCTGGGTTAGAACCGTCGAGAACTCCTCGAAGGTGAGCATAGCATTCCCTAAGACCCTTTTTAAATGTAATTTACATGCCTTAACAGCAGCCTCAAATAACCCCCCAATGTGTGGTGAGTAAGGTGGATTGAATTTCCACGTGATGCCTTCATTCGTACATAAATCTATTATTTCGCTAGAATTATCCCGAAGATATTTGTAAAGCCTTTTTATTTCATTGTCTGCCCCATGAAACGTGGTGCCATTGTCACTCACCAGCTGACTGGGCTTACCCCTTCGAGCTATGAACCGTCTTAGTGCAGCCAGGAACGCTACGGTTTCCAGGCTGCTAACAAGTTCTATGTGAACCGCCTTGGTGCTGAAACAGACAAATAGGGCGACCCAACATTTAGAGAACCGGCAGCCGCGACCACGTCTATCCCGCACATTGAATGGCCCTGCATAATCAACGCCCGTAGTATCAAATGGTGGTGCTGGTGTCACACGTTCCCTTGGTAAACTTGCCATAATTGGGCTAGTTGTAACAGGCTTGGCTCTGAAGCAGATAACACAATCTTTGATTACCTTGTTTGCTAGTGATTTGCCATGAATTGGCCAGAAGCGCTCCCTCATTGTGGACAGGAGTAGCTGAGCGCCTGCATGCAGTAACCTTCGGTGTTGGCTCTGCATGATGAGCTTTGTAAGTGTGTTGTTTTGTGGAAGTATGATTGGGTGTTTTTTGTCCTGTGGACATTCGGATAATTTTAGTCTCCCGCCTACTCGGATTAGGCCATCCTGTATAAAGGGATCTAAACTATTAATTGTTGATCTTGGTGAGATCGATTTATTTCTACTAAGTAGGTCGTATTCCTTCTCCATTGTTTGTACTTGAACGTACTTAATCAGATGATTCAATGACTTGTTTAATTCCTCGACTGATAACCTCTCAACTAACTTGTTGTTCGGGTATTTTATGTTATGTATGAACCCTTTTACATAGGCAAGTGTTCGAATTAATTGTGTGTCGGTATTATATCTACCAATTAGTGTTTCTAATACTTGGTTACCCGAGTTTGTTGTTACTAAGTTACATACTTTAATTGGTTTTTCTGATTTCATCTCGGGTAACTGAGTTGTGTTGTGTGGTAGGACCTCCTTTGGCCACTCTGTGTTAGGTTTACTGAGCCACTTGGGTCCCTGCCACCACAGAGTGTTATGAATAAGATTTTCTGCCGGTGTGCCCCTAGATAACAAGTCCGCCGGGTTGTCATTAGTGCTTACCCAGTGCCAATGAGATTTATCGGTAATTTCCCTTATTTCCTTGACTCTATTGCTAACATAGCAATTTAATTTGTGAGGCTCTGTATTTATCCAAGCTAATGCAACAGTCGAGTCTGACCATAGATTTATTTTATCTATTTTATGTCGTAGGATGGTTTTGAGTTTTTTAACTAGCCTTGCTAATAGGAGGGCAGCCTGAAGTTCTAGTCTAGGTATCGTCTCCCTTCCTGCAATCCTCGACTTGGCGGTCAGAAGACTGGTAAATATATTTCCTTCCTGATCGACCGATCTGACATAAACTGCTGCTCCGTATGCACCTTTTGAACTATCGGAGAAGCCGTGTAGTTCAATACTGACTGAATTTCTAATCACTACATTTCTTTTTATTTTAATTTTCTTTATGTTATTCATTTGATTCCAAATCTGACTCCATTCTAAGTGTAATTCTGCAGATAATGTTTCATCCCAATCTAATTTTAATATAACTAGTCTTTGGACGTACATCTTTGCAGTAATTATGATAGGACCTAATAGGCCCAATGGATCAAATACAGAGGACGCACTTGACAAGACCTTTCTCTTTGATAAAACCCTTGGCACCGGATCGAGCTCTGATGGATACAGTAACTCATCGTCTAAATCTGACCATGCCAGGCCTAACACCTTATGTGTTGTGTTACCTATTTCTGTGACAGTGTTTGTATGTGTTTGTGTGGTTCTACTCACTGATTTCAGGATTTCAGGCGAGTTGGACTTCCACTTCCTCAGTGTGAAACCACTTTCTTGTAGCAGCTGCTCGACCTGGATGACCGTTTGGATTACCTCCTCCTTGCTGCCCCTTCCATAGAGCAGGTCATCCATCAGGAAGTCGTTGGCCAAAGCCATTGCTGCTTCTGGGAATCTATGTTTATTTTGATTAGCTATCTCCTTCAGACATCTGGTTGCAATGTATGGTGCGCATCTCAGACCAAAACTTAATGTGGTTAATTTATAGGTTTTAAGTGCGTCCTGCGGGTTTTCCCGCCACACTATACATTGCAACCCTTGCTGGTGAGGTGTAACATGTATTTTTGTGTACATTTTCTCAATGTCTGCACTTACTACGTATTGGTGCATTCGAAATCTAATGATGATATCTGTGAGATCATCTTGCATAATGGCCCCTTTATATTGAATGTCATTTAATGATATGCCTGTGCTAGTTGGACATGAGGCGTCTATGACCACCCTGAGGGGAGTGCTTGTTTTCTGCATGTTTACCACAGCATGGTGTGGTAAGTATACCCTAGCCGATGTGTCCCTGTCAGTCTGTTCCTTCATGCATCCGTTACTTTTAAATTTTCGCATAAAATCCACATACATCTCCTTGTATACTGGATCTCGTTCAAATTTTTTCTCTAGGGTCCTCATTCTTTTATAAGCAATGTTCCTGGAGCTACCTAGAGATTCGACTGGCATTTTCAGAGGCAACTCTACCACAAAATTACCTTCCACTGCCCGTGAATGACGGTTGAACACTCTCTCACACTCGGCAAGTTCGCAGTCTTCTACCTTTGGTTTACTGAGACTGTCGTTCTCCCAAAGTCTATTCATCTGGGAGTTAATGATGAAGTTACAGTGCACAGTTCTAGATACGGGGGCTTTCACCGCCCCTGATATCACCCAACCTAACCTGGTTTGTTGGAGAATTGGCTGTCCCTCCCCCAGTTTCCGTTGGCCTGTGCATATTAGGTTATAAAATAGTTCCGCCCCGATTATCATGTCTATCCTCCCGGGTTCATAAAACCTTACATCGGCTAATTTCAATCCGCTCGGTAATTTAATATTTTGGATATCGTTATTATTATGGTGCGGTAATTCGCACAATGTTGGAACAATGAGACAGGAGATTTTGGTGTTATAATTTTCCACCTTGGACTCAATTTTGACTGTGCAAAAATGATTTATGTTGGTCTGGATGCCATTAAAGCCTATGACTTCCATATCTATCTCTGATTTCCCTAATTGGAGCTTATCAAACGCTTCCTGGGTAATGAAATTGGATTGTGCCCCTGAGTCTAGTAAGGCTCTTAGAGTGTGGGCTTTATTATTTTTATCAAATGCTTTAATTTGCGCGGTAGACAATAGCACTGACTTGGGTTGAGTAGACTGCTCACTGTTTGTGACTGCAGTGTTTATTATTTGTTGATTATGTACTCTCGGAGTAGTCGTTTCAACGGCCGGTGGATTATGCATAGTACTGGGACTATTGGAGGAGGCACTGCCAACATTTGTGTAGTGTAGTAGTGAGTGATGCTTACCTCTACATGTGCGACAGGTCGTGGCACGACAGGTTGGCATGGAATGCGAACCTCTCAGACAGTTTGTGCAGAGCTTTAATCTGCGTACCATCTTGTTTCTATCCCCTACATTCATAGCCAAGAATTTACCGCACTGTGTTATGAAGTGTCTTTGATCACATACTGGGCATTGATTATGTGGTGCAGGGGTACCTACTGACTGGGCGTTTGTGGCTGGGTGTAGAGTGGCTACGTTGCAGGTCCTCCAGTTGGTCGCTCGAGATGTTCCAGCACCAAGGCTGCTCAGACCCGGAGCCTCAGGGTCACTCCCCGAATTGAGAGTCTCCATCAGGTCTGCTCGGTTGCGAAGGAAGCTCTTGAATTCCTGTAACGTTGGTAAATCTTTTGAATTGGACCGCTCTTCCCATTTTTTTAAAATGTTCTTATCCAATTTACTAGACAGAAAAAATATTATTAGTACATCCCAGTCTTCTGTCGATACATTTAACCCCTTTAGGGTCCTAAGATGCTTGGATATGTTATCTACTAATCCCCTTAAGCCACTGGGAGTGTTGGGCACCTCACTGATATGCAGGAGTGCACGCAGATGATTGTTTACTAGAAGTCTCGGATTGTTATAGCGTTCGCATAGGAGTTGCCACGCTATACTGTAACTCTCCTCCGAATACTCGAGAGCACCCACCACTTCCAGGGCGCCGCCCTTTAGGCAAGATCTCAGGTATTTATATTTTTGTATCTGCCTCAATGCACCCTTGTTAATCAGGGCATCAAAGGTGTCCCGGAATTCAATCCACCTTGAGATATCCCCACTAAATTCCGGAAGCGGAATATCTGGATACTTTATTGAATCTAATACTGGCTCAGATGAAGCAGTTGACTGTCGGGAGGCTAGCCCCGGCAATCCGACTTTACCTGATTTTGAAAGGCCTGCTTCTGCCTTGGCTACACACTCATAATATGTATTTTCATAGGACTCCCTATTACTAAGCTCATCTTCGACGTCGCTACTTAGGGTTTCAATCTCAGTTTGAACTGAATCAAACTCTTCAAAGCTCTTTTTGATACGGTCGGTCCGTAGTCGTAAGTCTATGATTTGCTCCGCTGTCAAGCTTTGCAAGTTAATTTTGCTAATGTTTTTATTAAACAAGGTTAATTTGGCCTTCAGCGTGCCTCTAATTTTCTTTAACCTTTTGATGGCAGAGCTTTGAAGTTCCACAATTGTATTACCAGACTCACCGTCTGTATCAGACATGATGATTATTGGATGCTACACTACACCCTGAAGAGCACACGGCGGTTCCCCCCCCTGTTTGATAGAGGGTTAGGATAACTTAATACAAGGAGCGAGCCCACCTCTTTTCAGTCGATCTCTGCGTACTGCCCGTCCCCATGTGACTGCAATGTTTGCCGCAATGACTACAGTTGCTGCCGCCGCTCGTCTTCAGATCTTCGTGCGCCCGTGGATCTTGTGTCTTGCCTGCGTACGCCCATCTATCTTGCTGATCTTCGTCCGTTGATACTAGGCAGCCATTGATTCACACCAACCAGGATTTACATCTGACCGGATCCGTCGCCCATGGCTGCTTTTTTCGGGAATTCTTGACCGACGTTGCTTGATAGATGTTATTGTATGCCGCAAGCTTGATAATTTACTGTTTCGCTATATTATGTCTTCGCGAAATCTCCCGACCACGCCATCCGTTTTTCAGCTTGGACCTCTTCGGGAGTTTTACCACGGGTTCTTCATCACGTCGGGGTCACCATGTTGCGTGCCGGGTGCTGCGCTGCCGAAATCGGGCTCTGGCGTGGTCAGGGACGATAATATAGAAAATACTTCAGTAATCAATGGAGTTGTGTATTTCGTTCTTGCTTGAGACAAAAGTGCAAAGTCAAGTGACAGTTTCAAGGCAATGTTGCCACACACGAAAAATAATAAGTTTGGACAGATGGCGCCACTAAATGTTGCCAGTAAAAACCTTTTTATTAGACTGATCGATCGTTATCGCTACTCAACACTAGGTGGCGCCACTTACAGATCATGTAATGCTTAACACAGCGTCAAGCTACTGTGACAGTCGTCTTTCAGCAATTGTAAACAGTTTTGGTCTGCCGTTTTACGCGTCAGAACTGGACGAATTGTGATTGCGTGTTTCAGTGGATTTTCGTGAGTGTCTGAAGCGCCGAGATATACCTCGGTTCCTATCCTTTTAATCAACCTACCCTGAATTCCAAAACTATCCTTGGGTCGTTAGATAAGAACTTGTAGGTAATTGATCTGAGTCTGAGTCTGGGCTTGGAGCGTCCCTAAATTCCTTTTTCCTTCACCATAGGGTTCCTGCATTGGCTCTTAGGATATTCGCGGGCTAATCCTCTCCTCATTCCTTTCGAGTAGCGAGTTTTGAAATTCCCACACACACAGTCATTAAACATACAAGCACATTCAAATCAAACTCAACCATTTTCGAGTGGTGTCGATAATGGACGTGGTATAACACTAGGTTTTTAGACTAGGCTAGACAGGAGTTTAGTTGCGGCTAAACCTAGGTTAGCAGGGCATAGGGAGACTGTTTGATCGATGAGGTTCCGCGGATGGAAATAACAAATTCAGAACTAAGTTAAACCGGTGTCAACACAGATAACCTATCCTGTTGATATTTTGACATTTGAGTGTTGTCGGGGACGCGCGAAGAGATCAAATTACAGTCTAAAGTTCATTGTTTAGGACCAGGTAGATTGTTTTGCTTTGCCTTGGATCAGTTTGGATTCAAGTTGCATCTTTAAATTAAATGTAAATTTCGCTGGAGGTCTAATGTGTAGGCTGAGTCAAATATATATGATTGGGCTCGGTCGAGGACGTGCTGAGGTCAGTGGAATTCATAGTTCGGTATTTACCGAACTATGCACTTCGCTATGGTGAGGGTTAGATCTCCTGAAGCGCTAATGACAACGTTTCGATAACATCCAGCTCAAATTGCGCAGAGTTGAAGGTTTCAAATTGTTACGGACCTTTTGAGGTAACCGCTAGTTCAAACCCATTTCGGAAAATCAAATCGCAATTGTGTAAACCGGTCTGTTCGGATCGTTATTGCCGTGAACTAATTATATAATTGGAACCACCACAAGCCGCTACTAGCGAGCACATGAAATATCATTGAGTACTCACGTCGTAAAACCACGACGGATATCTATACGATAGTATAGATATCCGTCGTGGTTTTACGACGGATTCCCAAACAAATATTATAAATTGTGGTCGACCACTAAAAGAAGTTCCAAGCGCCCATATATACAAAAAAACAAATGGTACCATCACACAAAATACAACAACGATCGATCTGGCCCAATACACCGCTAACTGATGCGAAATACCGGCTTGCGGACATATATGCTTTCTCTGTCTAACTTGAAACTGTAACTTCCTGAATCAATCTTCTGTTCGACTATTGTACGCCTAACGAACTTCTCAACGAACGAAAAATTCAGACTTATCATTCTTATTTACAATTTTTATAGCTGAATCGGGACATCTCTTTTGGGGTAGGTAGAATAGACGATCATAGCTACTGATAGCGGTGGCTCGACCTTAGCCTTTAATGCCGTTACAATATCCTATAAACCTTATTCCCTAAATTTTATAATATCATAGAACTGACCGACGTTTTACTACCTTTTTCAGATAATAATGTGGGTGGTACTACAACAAACTCAACCATACAACATGATGTACAAATAATAATGTTGGTACTACCATAATCGACAAAATCATAAGAAACATGAACAAGTTATAATCAAAATCAAAATCAAAATCAAAAATCATTTATTTCCATAGGATGTTGTTACATCACTTAGATCCGTCATTACATTTTTTTGGGTGAGTTCACTAACACAATGGCGGAATCTGTGGAGAAGAGCTCACCGAAGAAACTCCACAGTCGTCGCATCTTTTGCGTTTCCTTTTTTAAATAAAATATTGTCAAATTACAAAATGAATGCTAATTATATATCGAAACAGCCTGTTACTCAAACAATCTATTCCCATGGACATCTGTCCTCTAAGTAATCAGATATCCTATAGTAACCTTTTTTATACAATTTCTGTTTTATTATTATTTTAAACTTGTCTAAAGGTAAGTTTTTAATATCTGTAGGGACCTTATTGTAATAGCGTATACAATTGCCTTTAAAAGAATTACTAATTTTATGTAGTCGGCTTACATAAGCAACCAACTTGTCTTTATTTCTAGTATTAAAATTGTGTATATCACTGTACTTCTGAAAATTAGTTTTATTTCTTTTTACATACACAAGATTGTCATAGATATATTGAGACACAAATGTCAGAATATTGATTTCTTTAAACTTTTCCCTCAGTGACACTCTAGGCCCTAATCTATAAATTGCACGAACAGCCCGTTTCTGCAGAATAAATATACTATTAGCATTCGCAGCGTGACCCTACAATAAAATACCATAGGTCATTCATTAGACTATGAAAGTAACTAAAGTAGACTAGTCTAGCGGTGTCTACGTCGGTAAGAGCTCTAATTTTTTTAACTGCGAACGCTGCCGAACTCAGTCTGTTCGACAATTTATTTATATGAGGATCCCATTGTAGTTTGGCGTCTAAAGTAATGCCCAAAAAGACAGTCGACTGCACAAGGTCCAATCTCTGTCCTTTTATAAATATGTCTGTAGTTACCGGGTTCACATTGGGTAACACGAATTTAATACATTTAGTTTTCTTTTCATTAAGTAATAGATTGTTAACATTAAACCAGTTCACTATACTAGAGATAGCATTGTTTACCTCGTCATAATTTGATTGCTGTCTTTTAACTTTAAATATCAAAGAAGTATCATCGGCAAACAATACTAACCCATGTTTTGCTTTAACAAGGTAAGGTAAATCATTAATATATACTAAAAACAAGAAAAGTCGGTAATACCATATCCAACAGTAGTTCATGAACCACAAGCAACAAAAAATGTGGGATATGGTACATCCGACCAAGATTATAAAATGAAGTTCCGATAACACTGTTGACACATGCTACAATTACCCGTTCAATTCCGTTTAGACCATTTCCGTTATAAAATTGTAATAAAATATGAAAGCTGAAATAAATTACAAGAAAGAAACCTTTTTATAACTTGCTTTTACCGTACCATACATAGAATAAAGTCTTTGTATCGTACGCTAAAAGCAAGATATAAAAAGGTTTCTTTACTTACTTGCATTCGTTTGACTAGAACGTGTTCGTATAGTAAGAGTATATTTTGACGTGGATGGTATTTCTGCTTCCACTACCTTTTTATCCACTAGATCCAACATTCTTCTAGACCGAGACATAGTTGACAAAGCACTTTAAGTTGGAGCGAAACACTACGTAATATTTTTTTTAATGTGATGTGCGCTCCGCCCGCTAACAAGGTGGGAAGTCGTTGATCCGCGCTGCGCAAGAGCGTCCGTACTCCTCCCCCGCCCCGGGAACAACGTCTCAACATACCTACCGACAGTTTTAATGGGGCGCAATGAACACTTCCGACTTTGTTCTTTGTGAAAATCGAGCAAAATTCTTAATTGAGAGATGAAACATTGTGAGGTCAAGGATATTGATTATTTTAGACCTTTTAATGCAATAAAAAGAAAATCGCCAAAATTCAGTTCCGACATTGTTAATTGCTACAGTCGTTTTATTAATATATACAAGAGGCCCTAAAAATTATCAATTCCTTGTCAGATATTGTTACATAAACTCAGGCATGGGGATTCGTGCCGTAGCACACAAATGGTTTACAACACACTTGAAAAACAGGCAACAAATTTTAGAAATAGAATATTTTGATCATAAAAACGCAGAAAAAACAAACATCCAATTTGGCAGTACATCAGTACACGCATCAATCCCACTAGGAAGCGTAATAGGTTGCCTTTTATCTCTGATCTGTAATAACGATCTCCCCAAAATAATTAACGAACCATATATTGGGTGCTTACCCATGAAATTGGCGATTTTTTCTTACAAATTCAGGAGTTCATTTTCGAGTAATTCAATAGCTATTTCCATTTTTTTTATTGTTCTAAAATTAATTTCAATATTTTACATATACTTATTAAATTTTCTTTTAATTTTCAGTTTTATAACTAAAATAATCTTCAAAATCGTGCCTCCTAAATGTCATCCATTTTCATGATAATATTCGTAATATTTTTTTACAGCTGACACTTTTTTATAAATTATATAAAATTTTCTGTTAGCTAAATGTTGTCTCATTCATACACACAAAGTTTATAAAATTAGGATCGGTCATTCCTAAAAAAAATACAAAAATGTTTGTACTGAAAATTGAGTTAACTTCAATTTCTCCATACAAAACGCCAATTTCATATGTAAGGACCTAATATATTATTCGCGGACGATATTTCTATACTTACGCCATACCCAAACAATCACGATATAAACGATTATCTTAACTCTATCCTTGACAAAACTGATAAATGATAACGTGACCACAACCTATAAACTATAATAAGACAAAAATTATGACATTTCATCCCCATCAAAAACCAGCGTTAGACACCAATTTCATATATAATGTCATTGAAATAGAATCAGTTAACGAATTTACGTTACTCGGCTATTGGCTATCATATTAATTGGAAAAATCATATAAACAAACCGAAACAAAAAAAATTGTACGTGTTCACGTTTTGCGTAAGCTCTTCGGGATGTCAAAAAATCTACGGATTTTAAAACCGCAACAGTCACGTATTATGCATATGCATACGCATGGTTAAGCTATGGCGTTATCCTTTGGGGAAATAGCTCGGATGTACCGTCGCTTTTCACCCTTCAAAAAAGACTCATAAGGATATTGGTCAACATAAAATCGAGTGATAGTTGTAAGCCTTACTTTAAAAACACGAAATCCTTTGCTTACCATATATTTATATACTCAAATATGTAAATTTATTCGTAAACACCCTGAATTCCACAACAGATGCGACAGTATACCATCCAACCGTTCGCTAGGACCTACACGAAAAAACAAGTTAATATTACCTATTTTCAACTTAAAACTATATTCATCAGGACCTTTTTGTCAATAAAAATGTATAATATTCTGCCAGAAACTCTATAAAATGAACCAAAAGATATTATATTTATACATAAATTAAAACAAATATTATACAATCAATGCTATTATACAGTTAATGAGTACTTAAATGACAAATTTAAATAGACAATAAATTCATTTCGAATTTAATTTTTCATGACTTAGATTACTTTCCACTGACTTTTAGTAAATATTAAATAAACTTTGATTCCCTCTCTTCTATTGCAATGTCTTTTTTACAAGGTCCATAAATAACACATGTATCCTTATAATATCCTATGCAACATCAATTTTATGGACTACAATAAATATATTGAGTATTGAGTATTGAGTTGATGGGTATTTTTCATTATAATCTGTGAATAACTGATTACAACAATAATTTCACACTTTGGGTAAGGTAATTCAAGGTATTTGCCATTAGTTTTGAAATCATGGACGTGCCAGCTATTTTAATTAGTGTTCTGAGTTGTTGTTTTAATTATTTCGTACGTGCTGAGAGTAAGTAACGATCTAGTTTATTGCAAGAATCATGATTACTCCAATATTTTGATTCAAATATTTATAATTATATTTGTGATATCCAACTAATAATATAAATTTGAAAGTAGTGAAGTTTGGATGATGGATGTTTGTGTGTTTATATCTCAATCACGCTATAGTGCCTAAACGGATTTCTATGAAATTGGGTATAAAGATGATTTGGTAGAGAGAGTTTATGAGGTAGATTAACATAAGGGATACTTTTTATCCGGCTGCACCAGAAGGAGGGTACGTTATCTCGGTAAATGGAAATTCCTAGGAATAGGCAGATCAAGTTCAGGGGATCAGCTAGTCATTTATAAACATATTCGATGATCTCGGTGGCGTTGCGGTTGAAGGCTCTACCTCCGGACCGAGAGATTCGAGTCCTGGCTGGGAGGAAGAAATAATCCCCAGATTTTAGATGTTTATATGTTTAACAGCTAGACTAGTTTACTTCAGCTTCTTCCATAGCATTATGTCTTACGGCATACTGCTGTGGGGGAACGCTGCAGACATTAACATAATATTTGTGCTGCAAAAGAGGGCTGTTCGTTGTAACATCCCTCCTTTATATTATTCCACTCCTCCTCTATACGCAGTCTCTTATTAATTGTGTCTCCTACTTCTTGTGAAATCAGTAACTGTAATTCTAGAGGTATGAGTAAGAAGTGTTGTCAACGTTGACAATAGATTTTAAACAAGGAATGTTTTAAATTGAATAATTAGTAATTTTAAATTTCAATAAAAGACATATACTTAAATATGTCCCCACTAACAAGAATGATACAGATTAATATCCATTAAATGATCAATAACTTTATAAAGCAGATTCATATAATAAAATGTCATAGTATATTTTGGGTATTGATTAAAATGAAATAAAAAATGATAAATATTAAAATAATAAAAGGAAAATTTGATATTCATAAAATTTTGGGGAAATAACCCCTACCACTTGATTCGGTCTTCTACCCAGATAATTTTACGAAACCAATTAATTTGAAGTTCTGATACTCTTTTATAAAAAGAGTAGCATATTAGTATTCTGAATTGGATTTAGTCATTAACTCACCGGATTGGGATGGGGTATGACCGATCAGGATAGGATTATATTTTTTGAATGACATTTAACTGTCTCATCAGTCAATATCCGATATTTATGTAGGTTATATCAAATATTCTTCCACATATAGAAAACTATAAACATACACAATGAAGTTTCACTGGTTATTTATGTTTCATGTTATGTGTTTCAATAAAGACTCATTTGTCTCTTAGTAATGCACAATAGCATAACGTGAAGTATAAAATATTTCTTCAGATCCATAGACGTGCGTACTTACGCACGTCTATGGATGTAAGTAGTAAGTAGCATGATTAATTTTAAGGTTAATGAATTGACCTTCAATCTACCATCAGCAGATCCAAACATGATATTGTTATTTCGTAAAGTGCGAAGATATAAGTATATGTATACGTATAGTAAAATATACATGCACATCTGAATAGAGCATAACTGTGAATTTCTGTACTTCTATTGCTTCATTCAGACGTTATGTGAAGATTGGCGGTGGCTTTGCGACGGCATATTCCCTAATTTGATCAAAGGTAATTAATTAATAACTATTGTATTTATAAAATTAACCATGACCGCCTTCCATGATTGCAATACAAGGTCTATTGCAATATAAGCAAATTGAACCTTTATTATCATTCAGTTAAGTCGAAAATTTGTTTGTTTCATAAATAAAATAAATCAGGTTTGTTTAATTTATATCAAATTTAAAACG
This sequence comes from Argyresthia goedartella, assembly GCA_949825045.1. NCBI lineage: Eukaryota > Metazoa > Arthropoda > Insecta > Lepidoptera > Argyresthiidae > Argyresthia > Argyresthia goedartella. Next base: position 17,934,273 of record OX463817.1, on the reverse strand, counting down.
TTGTTGCAGAAATTAGTCTACTCAGTAACTACTTTCAATAAGTTTATAGTCTCAATGACTCCAAATACTAGAAAGTAGTACTATATTAATATTTCAAACTTCATTCCATGTCGCTGGAATAACCACAAATTGAATATTAATTCAAACTCTCAATTTTATTCAACATAAATATGAATAATGTGACGGTTGACTGACTTTATCTAGGATTCAGGTAAAAATAGAGTATTTATGGACAGATATTACTTCATACGAGAAGTAAATAAATTCCTTTAAATAACATATATTATAGGAAGAGGGATAGGAAGAGGGATAGGAATAAATAAATAAGAAATAAAATGTTAGTAAAACACAACTATACTCTATTGAGAACCCCATAATCTATTATTTTTTATTACCTAGTTATTTATATATAAATATATATATATATAAAATTATTTAAACCGAATATTTTCTATTACCCTAGTGGATTTAAAATATTGGTTACCGCCTCTCCTGAATATATTGGTTACCGTGTTGTTCGAAATAGTTTTTACCTTTTTATAATAGAAAATCAAGAGCTTAAGAAACCTAATAATCGCTGCATAGTAGGTAGTTAAAACCCGACAAAACACAAAACCTTCCTGCAAAACTCAATTAAAATAAAACAGTAAAAGGTTCTAGAAAACACAGTTCAAATAACGTTCAAATTTATTACTAAAAAAATCTAGGAAACACAATAATTATCTGGTTACCGCCTGTCCTGAATATAATGGTTACCGTGTTGGTCGAAATCGTTTTCCCTTTTTTATAATAGAAAATCAAGAATTTAAGAAACCCAATAATCGCTGCATAGTAGGTAGTTAAAACCCGACAAATCACAAAACCTTCCTGCAAAACCCATTTAAAATATAACAGTGAAAGGTTCTAGAAAACACAGTTAAAATAACGTACAAATTAATCAATTAAAGAATCTAGGACACACAATAATTATCATTTAAATCAACCAGTAGAAGATTCTAAAAAAACACAAAACACACAACATAAATAAAACAATTAAAATAAAACATTCTAGATAGATTATGTTAGATACGTGCGAATGAGACACCGGTTGCTATTACACTGGTCGTTTATTGGTCGTCTGTCGTAGCTCGATAACAGGTTGCTTATATTATATCTAACACCCCTCCACCACATTTTCGAAAATATCTTGTAAAAATTTAACAATTAGAAACCTATACCTAACAGTTTAGAAATATTTCTTATAGTCTATCTTTACTAAATCGCGCAAATTGTATCGCCCTTGACCTCCAGTAGCTTGTGTTCCTGATGATGTACCAGACGTCGTATTTCCTGGTTTAACGTCAGGACCCGTCTCCTCTTCGGGAGTTGGAAGCTGTGTCAGTAAGCTAAGATTAGCTTCACCTTCTGCATCTGAGTTTATGTTGTTGTGAGCATCACGCACGACTGGCGACGGAGGGAGTACTGGTGACGGTGAGCTCGCCACGGTAGGTGGCGGTGCCAGCGGCTTCGGAGGCAGCAGCGGCGACGGCGGCGGCGGTCGCGCCAGGTGAGCTGGTGACGCTGCAGACGTGGATGGCGACACGGCTGGGGATCTGCTTCGTGGCCGAGTAATTTGAGTGACGACTTAGTTTCTCTGTCTTCTATAAACTTGGTAAGTTGGTCTATGTGCTTTTTTACCAAGTTGTTGCTGCCTGTTTCCCTCACAACATAAGTGTTCTTTCCTATAATCTCCATTATTGTCCCTTTGCTCCACAGGTACTTTTTATTGTCTAAGTTTTTCTTAAAATAAACTTTATCGTCCACTATAAATTCCGGCTTTGCTACGCCTCTGTAGTATTTACACTGCAAAGACTTGTTTACCCGTACAATTTCAGACATTTCGGCGGTGCCACTCATCGGAGAACTGTTATCACCATTTATTAAATCTAAACGAGATCATAGTTTTCGACCAAACAAAACTTCCGATGGTGATTTTTGTGTAGAACTATGTCTGGAATTTCGATAGTCGAACAAGAATTTCAACATTTTCAAATGGAGGTCCCTTGAATTACCGCCAGAAAGATTAATACCTTTCTTTACAATTTTTACACAACTTTCAGCCTGCCCATTACTAGCCGGGTGGTAAGCCGGCGAGGTAACATGTGTTATGCCGTTTAAAGTACAAAATTCTTTAAATTCCGAGGATGTGAACATTGTGGCATTATCACTTACCAAAGTGACTGGAATACCTACTCTCGATATGTATTCATACAATCTAGCTAGTACGGCTGTAGTGGTTGTGTTGCCAGTCATATCGAAACATTCTATCCACTTTGAATAAGCATCAGTAATGATTAGAATTGTGCGATTGTGCATAGGCCCTAAAAAGTCGAGATGAACTCGGTGGAATGCGCGCGGGGGGTGTGGCCAGGGCGCCAGCGGAGTGCGGGGCGGGGAGGACCGCAATGCTGCGCATACACCACACGCTCCACACATGCGCTCAATCGCCGCATCGATTCCAGGAAACCACAGTCTTCCACGAGCATCCGCTTTCATCTTCACCACTCCGAAATGGGAACTATGCAGCTCTGTCATAATTTTGGTCTTAAGACTATTCGGCACGACTACCTTATGACCTCTTATTAAAACTCCATTTTCTAAAGACAGTTGGTTCCTGCATAAATAAAATGGTTTCACTAAGGGGTCACTGACCCGTCGCGGCCAACCCTTGCTTATGTAATCGCAAACCTGTTTTATGACACTATCGTTTCTTGTCTCGGTACGCAATTCAGCCAAAGTAACGGGAAAATTTCCATCTATCACGAAGTTGACGTAGGCCGCCCGGTCCTCCGTCGCCGCTTCGTCTGCCCGGGACTCCCGAGCTCCCTCTTGACCTGATGACGTCACCGCTCGAGAAAGATAATCTGCAATGTTATCAGCGCTCTTTACGTATTCAATTTTAAAGTTGTACCCTGATAAAAAAATGGCATATCTTTGCAGTCGATTCGCTGATACTTCCGGTATACCCTTCTGTGAGCCGAATATTGAAATGAGAGGTTTATGATCAGATCGCAGCACAAACGGATCCGCCCTACCATATAAATATTGGTGGAACCGACGCACCCCAAAAATAATCGCAGTTGCCTCTTTTTGTATCTGTGAGTAATTTTTCTCTGGCGGAGTCAGCGATCGAGAGACAATAATATTGGTCTCTCTGTACCATGCTTATCAGCTTGCGATAAAATCGCCCCAAGACCCATCGGTGACGCGTCTACTGTCAGTATTAGTTTTTCATCTGGGTTAAAATGAGCCAAAACTTGATCTGACGCAATTATGCTTTTAATCTTATCGTACGCTGTTTTTTGTTGACCACTCCCATTTTGATTTTTGATGTAACAACTTATACAATGGGCACAATATAGATGATGCGTTCGAAATAAAGCATCTATAATAATTGACTAATCCCAGAAAAGACTGTAACTGGCTAACGTTCTTTGGCTCAGGTGCACTAGTCATTGCTTTTACCTTATCAGGTGACTTCCTAACGCCGTTTCTGTCAATCAGAAAACCTAGATAAGTCACCTCATCTTGGAAAAAAATACATTTTTCCTTCCTCACTGCTAATCCTGCGTCTTGTAACTTTTTCAACACGAATTTCAGTCTTTCAACATGTTCCTGCCTTGTTCTACCCGTAATCAGAATATCATCCATGAAGATAAGAACACCGCTATCTAATGTTACATTTTGTGTGTCATTTGATTTACACCCTCTACGAGTCGCTTCTCTTGACATTGAGCTGTTTAGAACACACTCGATTGCCCTTTGAAAAATCGCTGGCGCGCTAGACAACCCGAATACTAGCCGTGTATACTTATATAGGCCGCGGTGTGTATTAATGCACGTAATGCCCTGTGACTCATCCGATTCACACAGCAAAATCTGATTATACGCATGTGACAGGTCTATTTTACTAAATTGGACCCCTCCATGTAATTTTGAAAATAATTCCTCAACCTTTGGCATTGGATATTTTTCTACTTTTAATTGTGGATTAATTGTAGCTGAGTAATCGGCACAAATCCTCACAGATCCATCATGTTTTAACGCGGGCACAATTGGTGACGCATACTCTGAGTATTCGACGGGTTTTAAAACGCCACAGCTGACTAACCGATCTAATTCCTTATCAACCTTTTCTCTCAATGCGAACGCTACTGGCCGCGCCTTGAAAAAAACTGGTTTAGAATTTTCTTTTAGTTGCAGTTTCACCTCATATTTGTTGTAACAGCCTAATTGATTCGAAAATACTCTGGGATACATTTGTTCCAGATCCTTGACCATGTCTGCATCGTTCGATAACGAACAGAATTGCATTCTGGCCAACTCTTAATTGGATTTGCTTATAAAGTCTCGGCCTAATAGTGGTGGTCCACCATTTTTCACAACAAAAATATCGAGTTAATTCTCAAAACCATCATATGACACAAGTACTTGAGCATAACCCATGTAATCATCTTGCTGCCATTATATGACAACAGTTTCTTTCTACTGGTAAGTAAAGGTATCCCTGATAGATATTTTCTATAAGTACCTACTGAAACGGCCGATACGGCTGAACCACTATCTATTTCGCAATTCAAGGGAACTCCATTTAATAATATTTTTTGAGACATAGGTTTACCCTTCTTGCATCGAATATTGCACACAAACTCACCGTCGTCCGAGTCTATTTCCCCCTGACTGGCAACGCCCGTGTCTGATTGCACAAAGTTAACCTTTTTATTTGGGCAAACACGACGAAGGTGCCCTTTTTTAAAACAGAGTTGATACTTGTACCCTTTGAACCGGCACACTAAACTGCTGTGATCATTGGACCCGCACGCAGAGCACTTTTCACTTTGCTTCCCACGGCCTTTCTCCTTGGTGATCGCGAACACTTCCTGAACCGAGCTGGTGGCGGCGACAGCGATCGGCGCGAGCGCGGCGGCCCCCGCGCGCGCGCATCGCACGCCCTCCGCCAACTCCACAGCCTTTGACAGCGACAACTCCTTGATCTCCTTCGCGAACAGTTTGTCACGTTCATACCCTGGTACCATGCCCATAACAAATCTGTCGAGGAGCGCTTTATCCAGGTTTGTGAAGCTAGACCAACCAAACCATGAGCGAGGATGGAAAATGACCTCGTTGGACACGCGGAATACGGTTGCTCGCTTCTTCACTGCTGTGTGTGTACACCTTATCATTTTGTTTGTTGTAGCTCTCTTCCACGTTGAAAATTTTTTCATCCGAAAAAAGAATTTCCCGATGCTTTTTTCCCGCGTACCGCTTCAACAAAGTGCGGCATCTCTTCAGTCTCAGGTCCAATAAACGAGCGTCCAAACGATGTCCTGTTTTTTTTCGATATGCCCTAAGCCCTAAGTCTTCATTTAACACCCTTTTCACCGTGGTCCTGCTTAACCCCATCTGAAGGGCCAACAGTTTCTGCTTACGTATGGGATTTCTTTGAATTCGCGCCTTCACAGCTTTTATCACTGCTGGAGTCCTAACAGAGCGAGGGCGACTACTTCTTGACCTGTCATCTACACTAGAGTCTTCATTGTATCGTTTTATGATACGATAAACGAATCTTTTGGTTATATTCAAATTTTTCAGTAAGTCGAAAATTTGAATTGGCGCGTAACCGCAGCGATGCAACGCAATAACTGCGACACGGTCTTCTTTAAGTGTCCACTCCATATTTAAAAATGAGGAAAACTCTAAAAAGTACACATTATTATTTTCATGAAAAATTCGAAATTCGAATTCAATAAACTTTTTTGTGGCCAGCGTTCTAAATTCAAAAGTTTTTATTGTGTGACAGAACTTATGACCTGACTATGTATATTTACCTACTTACTAACGAAAGTATTTCACAAAGATAGGTATTTAATTAAACAAGTTTCCTATAAACTTCCTAATTAAAACATCGCATTACTTCCCCTCATAAAGAATTCACAAAATATACATACATGACGTTTATACTGGACTCGAACCCTGACTTCGTTGGTAGGGTTTCTGCCGACCCATAGGTATATACACGTCACGCCACACGTTGTGAGCGATGATCTTGAAAGCGCAGTAGGCACCTTTCAATATCTGTACATACGCGCAGTAATTCCCTGCAATTCCCATAATTAAATAGTTTTGGAAAAGCTTTCATTTAGACACCTGCACTCGACAATGTTTACTAAACCTTTCTATATTTGTAGATAGTTGGATCTATTTTAAACCTTGTAGCCGTCTGTGTCAAGTGAACGTATACGAAAGAAAATTACATGATAAACTATGCATCCCCAGTAAAAGTAAATAAATAAATAACACATTATCTGTCGGATCACCAAAATAAAGGTCACTCACCCCTCAGCCTTCCTGAACATAGACAGACGTCCTGTCTAGGAAATAAAAAATAATTAAAACACCAACGCGAATAATGGTTTCCTTTTATTCATTAACTATAAGACTGTATTATATTAATTCAAGTGAAGAAAGTAAACTACTGGTTTTATAATTTAGAGATCACTTTACTTTCTCTATGCCTACGTAGTTTCAATATAATTTTGATCCCGTAAATGCTCAAAAATTCCGTTAGGTATTTTTCCACTATCAAACAGCTGTTTGACCGCACAACGTAGGTAAATAGGTACTTTTTAAAACACTTCAATGGCTCCAGGTTCAGAGAGACTTCTCGCGGCAACTCTTATAAAAATATAACTGCCGTAATCGCCCACATCATTCTTTTATACAACAGATTTGGTATTGCCAGGATATTTTTTGAGCATTTTAAAACTCGTTTTGAGGCTTAGTGCTTTAAGCAAATGCAATGTTTTTTGAATATTAACACTCTAGACCAAATTGCACGACATTTTCAATATCAACCATTTAGATATCTCATCCCGTATAGAAATAAGAAATCCCTAAAAATCCATTAGGGTTCACTGTCATTTTTATCATTATTACTTTTTGCTTTTTATTCACAAATCATCATAAATCAGTAAAATACACAGGTCATTTATGTTTCATCAGTGTGGCAAAGAATTCAAAATAACACTCATATCAATATCCTGCGTTTCAAAAATTGTTTTGTCTTAGTACCATTGTTAAAATTTAAAATTTGTATTCCATTGCAAAACCCGTTACCTTTTCAGTGAAACCCTGTGTCGTCACATCCCTTTCTGATGCTAAAAGCCATATTTCATCTCTCCCTTCTGGTTGTATTCCTATACGGAACCCGTACAATATTTTAAACTCACTTTTCTCAGATCTTGGGAACATTCCTGCTATTCGTCAAAAGGTGCCGCCACCTCATATGAAGCCCAAAATATGTTATAGCGAACATCCATCTTTACACTTCTGCTATCTGTTCAAAGATGTCGCTTTTTATTTTATGTTCATAGGTAATCTGGTGCATTCTGCGTATAGATTTCTAGACTAGATAAATAGTGACGATTATAGAAGTAATAAGCAATTACTGTGCCGACATATTCAGTTGTTTAAACAAGGTAGATTTAATTAGCACAAACCGACACTCCCGAATAACTGCTCAGAAAGGACCCACAAATTAATAACCCAAAACCAAAAGTAAAATAGAAAAAGAAAAGTTGACAACGGAGAATCGAACCTCGAACCTTAATAATTTGAGTATGATAACAACGCGTTGAGCCACTTGAGATTATTTAAGACCTTGTGAAATTTGCGATCCCTACATCACCGTAATTTTTTTGGTCTAAGAATCATTGGTACCTCTTTGCAGTTCATAGTTGAATCATTAAATCACGTTGCCCAAACCTGCGAAAGCCTGCCACCTTTTTATAGCAAATATCTGTGTCTCAGATCATCACATTTCCGTTACATCGTGCAATCTACAATGTGGGTCCCAGGGAGTCACTGCGTTGTATATTTAAGGAAATTAAGATTATGACAGTGCCGTGTCAGTATATTTATGAAAACCTAATTTACGTCCACAAAAATATGGATAAATTTCCTAAGAATAATAATAATAATAATAATAATAACCTCAGAATAGTATCAGAACCTCTTAATTACAAGAGTGAAATGAAAAATTCATAAAAATATAATAATAATAATAATAATAATAATACCCCCCCAAGGGGACCACCTTGACGTGGTGGGGGGGCTTACAGGGAGGAGAAACTTATTTTTAGTCTGTCCATCTTGACTCGATACCCTTTACAGGAGGCACTGTTTTCAAAAACCTACACCAACTTGGTTATCACCCTCCCCAAACTAACGGTTCCCAACCCGAGGTGGAAGAAATCATGGACGTGAAGAAGAAAAACTTAATTCCTCAGGAGGGTACCGGCACTGCCGGGGAATCCCTCCCCGAGCCCGGCGAGCCTGGATCGCCCGGCTCACAACAGGGGCACAACAGTTCACGGACAGGAAGACGATACAGTTTACGGCCGCTTCCCGGAGGTTGCCGGGGCACACCTGGAGCCGGTGCTGGGTATCGCAGCATACGAGCCATCGGTGGCGAGAAGCTGAACAGGCGGGCTCTCACTGGGGCTGAACCCGAAAATGTTACAGCCGAATCATCTCCATCTCCATCATCACCACAAAGTCTTTTCTCTTATGAGAGCGTATCATCACGGCATAGCTTCTCGAGACAGACTCCGCCCATCTCACCCCCATCTTCACCAACAATATCCAACCGGACAGATGTTGTGCAGGGGGCACTCGCCGATATTCCTGCACCCACTGTTGCCAGGACCAGCACGAGAATAAAGTGGACGGAAGATATGAACCGCTCCATATGGCGTGCATATCTCATAGCATCTAATCTTGAACAGAATACCAGATCTTACCTACCAGAAATGCACCGCATATTTACAACTGAATTCCCACAAATTAATGCCTCTAGACAAAGGGTCGGAGACCAAATAAGAGCAATCCTCAGAACTAATTTACTAACACAAAACGTCCTGGATGAAATTAGAATAGAAGTAGCTACGTCTCGTGATAACCAGCCTCAATCAAACCAAAACTCACAATGAAACAGTCAACTTTTCACACAAATCTTAAACACAACAAATACTCCACGACAAAGAATGACCTGGAGCAATGACATCAACGAGACTATAATACGCATTTACTACAAGATAACCAGGCTTGAGTCGAACAAAACTGCCTACAGACCAACACTACACGCCGCTGTGATAGCTGCACATCCTCACCTAGCACACTTCTCTGAACAGAGAATCTCTGACCAACTCAGAGCCATCATTAATAATAAATACATTACCGACAATAGATTACAGCATATACGGGATGAAGTGGCCATGGAAATAGAATCAGGTACCGAAGTACACGTTAATTCACTACCAACTCAATCACAGATTCACACACACCTTTCATTACCATCACAAAATGACACCTATCATCAATTATCGAATCCGGAAAGAGAGGAAGACCAAAGTGACGCCAATACCAGACACCCACACAATCAACGCAACAATTTTGTAGTACTACCTGAAGAACAAATTGGAGAGTTGGACGAATTATTCACCAAGACACTAGCATATTTAAAAGACGTCGACCCTACATCAAGGCCATTTATACCCAAACAGAAACCAAGTAGACAATTTGTTATTCTAGTACACACCATTAACGTAAAGATACTACCAAAACACATTAGTACTGAAACCGATTTTAATACATTACAAACAATAATTTACTGCGCAGCACATACTGCCATCACTTACAATGGTGGAAAAATACGAGGACCCAACGAATCGCAATACCCCAATAAAAATAGGATACCAGCGTGGCAAATAAGATTAGAAAAGAGAATAGCTGACCTTAGAGCAGATATAAGTAGGTTAACACATTATACACAAGGTAACAACAGCTCCAATGTCCAACAACATGTTGAACGAATCAAGCTACAATATAGGGTACACTCCCAATACGAACCAGATAACACAGACCCTTCTCAATTTTTAGACACTCTAAAACAAAAGCTGAATGCATTAGCAAGTCGTCTACGCCGTTACAAACTGACAACTCTTAGAAAAACACAAAACAAGACTTTCTACACAAATGAAAAACAGTTTTATAGATCTTTGCTCACCGAAAACTTAAACCGCCCCACACAATCACAAGAAGCACCTACACCAGAAGCATTACATGACTTCTGGTCAAACATATGGTCAAAGCCAGTAACACACAATAATAGCAAATGGATCTCAGATGACCAGCATGCTCTCAAAAATGTTCCAGGAATGGAATTTGATGGTATCACTATAGATACTCTGATTTCAGTAATAGCTAAGACACATAACTGGAAGGCCACCGGTTCTGATAAAATTCATAATTACTGGTACAAAAAACTCACAATCACCCACCCAATATTATTGTTACAGATAAACAATTTTATACAAAATCCGGAGCACATGCCATATTACATTACACAAGGAACTACCTATATGCTACCTAAAGACCTCACAGATACCATAAACCCAGCTAAATATCGACCCATAACTTGTCTCCAAAACATATACAAAATAATAACAGCATGTCTTAGTCAACTCATATACAAACACGTAAACACCAACCAGTTACCAGCTGAACAACAAAAAGGATGCCGCAAATTCAGTCAGGGATGCAAGGAGCAACTTATCATCGATGCGGTCGGATCTAAACAAGCTCTCCGTAAAAAAAGAAACATTAACACTATGTTTATTGACTATAAGGCCTTTGACTCTGTACCGGCACACATGGCTTATCTACGTATTACAACACTATAAAGTTCACCCCACTATCATCTCATATCTATCAACAACCATGCAGACCTGGAACACTATTCTTAAGTTATACAATGATAACAATACAATACAGACTGACAAAATCATCATTCGCAGAGGAATCTTCCAGGGCGATTCACTGAGTCCCCTCTGGTTTTGCCTGGCACTCAATCCACTATCAAATCTACTCAATAACATAAAAAAAGGATTCCAAATAAAGTTTGATGACACACACCACACTTTATCACATTTACTATATATGGACGATATAAAACTTTATGGAAGTAACTTAACAGAAATACATAAACTTGCAGATCTAACACAACAGTTTTCTAATGACATACAGATGGAGTTCGGAATAGATAAGTGCAAAATACCATCAGTTCATAGAGGAAAAGTTGAGAGCAATACATACATATTAGAGAACGGAGATCAAATAGATCCAGTGGATAACGAGATAGGATATAAATACTTAGGTTACTATCAAACGCAACAGATACATCAAAGGGAGACAAAAAAAACAATCACACAGAAGTTGAGGAAACGGATACATAACATAATTAAAACACAGTTGAACGCTCGAAATACCGTTAAAGCATTAAACACATACGCCATCCCAATCTTCACATATTCATTCGGTATAATCAACTGGTCCCAATCAGACTTAATAAAACACCTACGCACTGTAACAACCCTTATTAATATGTAGATAAAGCTTAATAGAGCATAATCTCCACATGGCTGTATTTTTCCGTGTTAATTACTGTTGATCATCATTTTTAGACTTCGTCGTTTCTAACTCTTTTGTATTTTAGTCAGTTAGATTCAGTCACTCGCGGAAAGCGGTAAAGCAATCTGCTACCTCAAAATTGGGAAGTTATAAAGTTGTGTAATTCTCTCTGAGATCAATAAATATTAGTGTTAGTGACTTTGTGTTTTTTTTTTAAAAAGACAAACGACCTAGGCCGCCTAACAACTGGTGTCAGAAGTGGGATGACAGGAAGGTCTTATTTACTGAGACTCTGTCATCCGAATCCGTGGCCACGTTTCGTCAAATTGATCGACAGTAAGACTCGACCCCAGGTCGAGCCTGCATCAGCCGCATCCTAGCACCTAGTGATCCGACGGTTAGTCTCCGCTCCGTAGCGTGAGCCCGCGATCTTCACACACGAACTGCTTCACCAACCTGGTCGACGGTCAGCCTCAGCATCAGCTCGAGCCCGCACCATTACTCATCTGTAGATGATGACACAGATCTAACTCAACCACCATCATCCAAGGAAACATTTTCCCACGGCAGTCTTCATACAAACTCTGTTTTGTGGAAAATTCCACACCGTCAACTGCCGCCTTCACGTTATCTGCTGGCGATAGTAACAGGAGCGTTGCAAAGCATGCAATTCATTGGATACCCTTGGGCGCCTTGCATTAGCGCCTACTTTCCTACGCCACCTGCCTGCACACATACTACCTGCGCGTGACACTACCGTGAGAATGAAACTCGAGATCTTCATCACCGTGTTCTTGTGAGTTAAAATTCAAAGATAAAATTAAGTGTTTCAGTGATATTTCTACAAGGTTTTACTATATTTTTATGCTATTTTACATTTTATAATTTATACTTGTGTGTGATTTTTAATTATATACTACACTTGTCTAACATATCACAGTTCGATTAATGTTGAAACATAAATCTGAAACCGAAGACGTCAGTCTAATATCAGAAGATAGCGAATCTTCAGCAGCCGAAACCGCTGAATCTTCTAACTCAACACCTGAAAAACCCTCTAAAACCAAAATGTCTGTCACTCTTGGTGTTCTCACTAAATTCATCAAAAGCTATAATGGTGACAAGGAGCCACTCCCTGCTTTCTTAACAAACTGTGACAATGCCATGTCCCTAGCTACCCCCGAGCAACAAAACGTGCTCTGCAAATATATACTCTCTCAACTAGAGGGTAAGGCACAAGTAGCCTGTAGCTTAAAAAGCTTCTCAAAATGGGAGGATATAAAAGCCTTTCTCAAATCAACTTTTGGGGGAAAAAATACGCAACACATCTTTTGGTTGACTTGCAAAATTGCAGACAACTCTTTTCAGAAGATGTCACCAAATATTCATTGCGTATTGAGTGTATACTAACTAGAATACAATCCGACATTCACTACAATTGCAAAGATTCCAAAGAACTTCTTGGCCGTATAGCAGCTATGGAAGATCTCGCGCTCAATAATAATACCTTGGACACTATTTACACACATTAATCTAGCCCCAAACTAGGATTCCCTGTATCTTGGGTACTAGACAACGATACACATACTTATATAGATAAATATTATACTTAGATAGATAAACAACCATGACTAGGATACAAATATCCGTTCTCATCAAACAAATATTTGCCCCCACCGGGACTCGAACCCGGGACCCTTGGCTTCGTAGGCAGGCTCACTGCCGACTCGGCCATTCGGGTCGTTAGGTCGTTATTACCTTCTTGTTAGGCCTAAGTGGCTCAATTTCTAACATTGTGCGATGCAGAAACCCCTCAAGTTTAAATGAAGCGGTACAGCACGCTATTGAAGAGGAAAAACTGTACAACTTAAAACAACAGTCAACATCCTCACATCGCTCTCAAAAATAGTGCTCTACATGCAATAAATTAGGGCACACATCCTCTGAGTGTTATAAAAATAAAAAGCCTCTCTCACATAACACACAAAGGTCCTTTAACGTAAATTCTGCCCAAACCCAAGGTACATCTCAAGGTTCAACTAATGCAAATGTCAAGCAGTGTAAATACTGTAAGAACCTTGGTCATACCCTTCAGGAGTGCCGTAAACTCAAATACAAAAATCGGCAAAATAATAGCCAAGGTCAAATACCAAACTCTAACTCAACTCATGCAAACGTGCATGTAACGCGTGAGGACCAAGACCTTGATTTAAACAGCGAATGATTTCGGATCAGTGCCTGCCGAAATCGTGCTTTAAAAACGGTACAAATAAGCCCTCTGATTTTGACTCAATCCTTACTAAGTCCCAAAACTTAAATTCACCTCGCGCAACGTTCCTGAGTCACACACCTCGTAAAAATTAGAGTTCATCTCAGCATCCACTGAGTTCACTGAGTTCACTGAGTTCATCTCTGCCTAAAGGCAAGAGTTTTGCTAAGTCCACACCTCACGTGCCACAATGCGAGAGCACGTCGAGTCACACATCTCGGAAAAATCCGAGTTCATCTCAGCCTACACTGGGTCCCCTAAATTCTCTGAGTTCTAAAGAAAAATCACTGAGTCCACCTCTGTCTAAAGACAAGAGTTTTCTTAAATCTACACCTCACGTGCCACAATGCGAAAACACGTCGAGTCATGTTATTTTAAATCAAAACTCACCTCGAGAAAATTCGAGTACTACTAATTTTACTAAGTCAAAAAATACATCTCGTAACAAGTCGTATTCTACCACTTCTATATCCCGGCAAAATAAACAAAGGTCACTGAACCCTTCTACTAACTGCACTGAATTAAATCATACTACCGACTCTATTCCAATCTTTGAGACCTATACCAAAAAGGTGTCTCTACCACACATTTATTTACAAACCAGCCATTCTACGGAACCACTGTGTTTCCTCGTAGATACAGGCGCGAGCATCAGTATCGTCAAAAACTCAAGTCTCAGAGAAACTCCACACCTTTCACACGAAATTGTAAGACTCAAAGGCATAAGTAACACTGAATCTTTAATTAAAACATTAGGAACCTTTCAGATGGTAATTAACATACCCCAAGAATCATTGAATTACAAATTTCATGTTACAAGCGATGACGTCAGTTTGGAATACTATGACGGAATCATCGGCAGTGATTTCTTTAGTCATTTTAAAGTAAAAATTGACTACCACTTAAAAACTTTGCTAATTAAAGGTCAATCCCTACCTATTGTTTATAATCAGCCAACCTACATTATCCCGGCCCGCTCTGAGGCCGTTATCGAATGCGCAGTATCAAATTACTCGCCCGAGCTTTATCAAAATAATGAAGCCCTTATTCTAGATCATGTCTTATGCAATGGTGTTTATGTTGCTAATTGCATCGTCTCAATTGAATCTAATGCAAAAGTTAATGTCTCTGTTTTAAACACCACTGACTCAAGTATAGAAGTCAAAGACTATTATGTAAAACTAACACCATTCGAACAGAAGTTCCTTACTGAGTCTTGTCACAAAATAAATTCGATAAATACTTCTGAATCCGATCGATTAAATAGAGTGCTAAGTCAAATCCGCTGTTCTCATCTCAATGATGAAGAGAAAAGGTCACTATTCGAATGCTGTTCCCAGTACCCTGACATTTTCCATCTCGAAGGTGACCCTCTGTCTTTCACTCATGCTATCGAGCATTCTATTAATTCCGGTAATGCACCGCCTATTCACGTCAAATCATATCGCTTCCCTGAGTGTCATAAAGAGGAAGTCGACACTCAAGTCCAGAAAATGCTCGACCAAAATATAATCCGTCCCTCTGTTTCACCATGGAGTGCCCCTGTGTGGGTTGTCCCAAAGAAAATGGACGCTTCAGGCAAAAAGAAGTGGAGAATCGTCATCGATTACCGTCGCTTAAACGACGTCACTGTTTCAGAAAGCTATCCACTGCCTCTAATCACCGACATTCTTGACCAATTAGGACATTCCAAGTTCTTCAGTACTTTGGATCTCGCGAGCGGATTTCACCAAATTAAAATGGGCTCAGTCGACGCCCCAAAAACTGGATTTACCGTGTCTACCAACTTTAGTAGCTCTGGCCACTACGAGTTTGACAGAATGCCTTTCGGGCGCTTTCAGGGCTTCAAGGTCTCCACTGCTATGTTTATTTAGACGACTGTATCATATACTCTCATGACCTTGACTCCCACATGACCAAGCTAAAGCTAGTCTTCGACCGACTGCGTGAATTCAACTTGAAACTGCAGCCAGACAAGTGTGAATTCTTACGCCGCGAAGTCGCATATTTAGGACACATCATAACGGACAAAGGCGTGTCTCCGAATCCTGAAAAAGTTAAATCCGTGACCAATTTTCCCACTCCGACTAACGTAAAACAAATCTAGTCGGATATTACAGACGATTTATTGAGAATTTTTCTAAGTTAACAAAACCACTGACTTCACTGCTTAAAAAGGATGTCCCATTTGATTGGACTCCAGAACAACAAAATGCTTTCCAAATTCTCAAGGAGAAAATCACCACAGCCCCACTGCTTCAATACCCTGATTTTTCAGCTCCGTTTGTGATAACTTCGGATGCTAGTAACTATGCTGTCGGTGCAGTTCTCTCCCAAGGCGACATAGGTAAAGACCAGCCTATTGCCTACGCCTCGCGTACATTAAATAAGCCAGAAGGCAATTATTCAACTACCGAGAAGGAACTTCTCGCGATCATATTCGCAATCAAAACTTTCCGTCCCTATATATTTGGTCGGAAATTCAAAATTGTCACAGACCATCGTCCCTTGGTATGGCTGTTCAACGTAAAGGATCCCGGTAGTAGACTCATTCGTTGGCGCCTTAAGCTTGAAGAGTACGACTACGAAATAGTGTACAAACAAGGTCGTCTCAACTCTAATGCTGACGCGTTATCACGCTGTCCCGTCAACGCAATTCATGCTGATTCCCTGTAAAATTCAACTTACGAAAAGTATTTCAAGGAACAGTTTACAAACAAACTTCCAGATTCCAACACTGTTATTGAGGAGCACACAGAGGCTCTACAGCTGACTAAATTAAAATCAATAACATGTCCCGTCTCATTAGATCTCGACTACTCTTTGCCTCACTGCGAAGAGATATTGTCGCAACTCGACAATTCCGCTGACTTGTTCAATTCTGAGCGAGAACCTTTTACTGTTCAGAGCTTAAATAGTAACAATAAAATATATTACTTTCCATACACTAAGGTTCATCACTATGAAGAGACGAAGTACAAGGACATTTACAACTTGTTGATAAAACTTAGAGATCTTATTCTGAAAGATCACCCTCAAACCACTGATCTCGCAACATCCGACTTTACAGACCCATTTTCCAAAATTTCATATACGAAAATCTATAATATGATTTCCCAAGTCTTTAATAACACTAACATCAAAATTCATATATACAAAAATCAACTGATCTACCCGACTCCTGTCGAGGTCCCGAAAATATTGAAGGAAAACCACGACTCTACTATCGCTGGTCACCCAGGGTCAAAGCGGATGTACAATAGAATAAAAGCTGCCTATTACTGGAAAGGCATGCGTTCTGATATTGAGGATTATGTTAAGAAGTGTAAACTTCGTCAGGTCAATAAACCTTTACGAAAATCAAATAAAGCCCCAATGGAGATTACGTCAACCTCTACGAGACCATTTGAACGATTGGCTCTCGATATAGTTGGTCCCCTAACCGACGCGGGTTTCCAAAATTTTAGATTCATCTTAACATTACAGGATGATTTAACTAAATTTTCAAGCGCATACCCCATGGTCACTGCGACAAGTGACGAGATAGCTAGAAATCTCGTACATTTTATGTCTCTTTTTGGATTTCCCAAAACAAAACTCACCGATTTAGGTACTTGTTTTACCTCAGAATTGTTCAAACAGCTTACCGAAATCCTGAAAATCAAGTCTCTATTTACTACTCCTTACCACCCACATACCAACGGAGCACTAGAACGTTCACATGCTACACTGAAGGAATACCTGAAATCCTTCGTCAACGAAAACCAAAACGACTGGCACTGTTATCTGTTTACTGCCATATTGGCATACAATACTACCCCTCATTGTACCACTGAGTTTACCCCATACGAACTTCTTTATGGTTACAAGCCTATTATTCCAAATTCCTTATATGAGACCTCCAGTAATACTACCTATAACGAGTACATTCGCGCATTGCAATACAGAATGCGTTTTAGCCGCGAAAAGGCTATCGAAAAGATTAGAGCCAATAAAGAAAGGTCAAAGCAATATTATGACGCAAACTCTCGTGACGTCACATATAAAACAGGTGATATGGTTTATTTAAAGCAACACCATAGGCTTAGGAAAGCGCTTTCACCAATATGGAAAGGCCCTTTTAAAATTATAAAAGTGCATAACAAGCACAATGTAACTCTTCAAGTCGGCCGTAAACATATAAAACACCACACAAACGAAATTAAGCCTGCTAAATCTTAACCTATTCCACTCTATTTATTTCCAGAGCCCTGCTCTATTGATGCTACGCTGAGTCTAAAGTTACTCCGATAGTACATAGTCCCGGAATTATTTTGAACCTATTACAACGGTTCACTTTCATAACGATTACTGGAAGGTAATCACGCACATTGATCTTATAACCCTAGAGCCCTATCTTCAAAATGTAGAACACTTATTACAAAAGACTCAAGATCTTTGTAATAAAATACAATCATCCGACCTCATCCAATGTAAGGATGTCTCCAGCCCAATTGAAGTCTTAGTTGAGTCTAATTTTATCAAATTGGAATCACTATCTCATATTATCTCTACTCAAACCCCAACGAAGGTCAAACGATCTTTAGAATTCGGCGGAGAGATTCTAAAGTTTTTCTTCGGCACATTAGACGCGGACGACGCCCGGAAATATGATGCCGCTATCGAATCTTGCAAAAAAAGCGAGAACGAACTGTTTTATTTGATGAAAGACAACATTCTTATTGTTAAATCGACAATTAATAATTTTAACTCTACGATTTATAAACTCAATCAGAATGAAATTAAACTGAATGCCCAAATTAATAATATGAATGAAATCTTATCTCAAATCACGAAAACAGATAATATGTTATATTCTATGTCTAGGATAAATAGCTTACTTAATATAATCGAAAGTTCCCTACTTTCTCTTTCTAATTTGATTGATACCACGTTAAATGCTATCCTATTTTCTAAGGTTAATATACTACACCCTAGTGTGATGAGTCCCTCAAAACTGTTTGCTGAGCTATCAAAGCACAGCAACCACATAAACAAAGACTAGACTTTCCTGTTGAACTAAATATAAACAACATTCATTCACTAATTGACGTGTCGGAACTTAACTGTTACTATTATAACAAAAGGATAGTTTTTGTGTTGCAGATTCCACTAATAACTTCCGATAGGTTCACAGTTTAAAAAAATATACCACTGCCTACCCCGCATGATGACTCACATGTCAGAACTTTCGCGCTCATTCAGCCTTCCGATAATTACATTGCTCTAAGTGATGACAGATTGCACTATGCTATGTTGGACAGTATAGATAAGTGTAAGAAAATTAATTATAACTACTCCATTTGTAAACTTGTCTCAATATTTTCAAGTAATGGTAATCCGAATTGTGAATCAAAACTCCTCACGGAGGTGACAATGTCCTTGCCTCCTCAATGTAATGCTAAACTGTTATATAATTTAGAAGATGAATTAAGTAAGTTACAATCAGAATCCCACTTTGTTAAATACAGTAGATACTATTCAGGTTTCACTTATGTTTTAACTATTATAATATCTCTGTTTGTTTTGTATAAACTCTATAAATGTTACAGAAATCGAATTGGCAATCGTAACTCTAGATGTTGTATACAAATATTCAATCAATGCAACAATAAGAAGCTGGTCAAACATCAAGCTAAAATGTCTAACTCTATTGAAATATCAGATGTTTCTACTTCAGATGAAGAAAAAAAATCTGTAAAATCTCTGCCAGCTCCACATACTAGTTATAAGTCTTATGATAACCTTCATGGAATCGAGGTTCCTCATCCTTCTAGACGTAATCTTAACTTTTAAGTGAATTCTGATAATACGTTTTGTACTTTTGTGTTTAACTGTAAGTTTTGTAAGACTTCCTAAATTTGAGTTTTCTATTTTCAACAAACTTTAGTTTAGAACTTCGCTTCATTTTTAAAGGGATGAAGCTCCGTCAAAATGGGGGAGCTGTTACAACCCTTATTAATATGTAGATAAAGCTTAATAGAGCATAATCTCCACATGGCTGTATTTTTCCGTGTTAATTACTGTTGATCATCATTTTTAGACTTCGTCGTTTCTAACTCTTTTGTATTTTGGTCAGTTAGATTCAGTCACTCGCGGAAAGCGGTAAAGCATTCTGCTACCTCAAAATTGGGAAGTTATAAAGTTGTGTAATTCTCTCTGAGATCAATAAATATTAGTGTTAGTGACTTTGTGGTTTTTTTTTAAAAAAGACAAACGACCCAGGCCGCCTAACATCACCATCAACACACTTATGAGTAAATACAGAAAACACCATCCACGCTCTTGACTCACACTACCCAAAATTGAAGGAGGAAGGGGAATAATAGACTTAAAAAATTTACACAACAAACAAATCACCACACTAAGAAGGTTCTTTCACGCTAAATCATCGCACTCAACCCTGCACAGTGCCGTCGCTCAGTCCGACTTTAAACATACTCCACTTAACCTACAAGACCATCAAGCTCAGATAAATGAAACTATCATCAAACCGCAACAGAAAATCGACATTTGGACACGAAAATCCCTCCACGGCAGACACTGCTTAGACTTAGCCAACCCTAACGTCGACAAAACTGCGTCGAACGCGTGGCTTAAGAAAGGCGAGCTGTTCCCGGAAACGGAAGGATTTATGTTAGCCATACAGGACCAGGTTATAGATACTCGTAACTACAGAAAACATATCATACACGACCGCACAATGGCAAGCGACATGTGCAGACAGTGCCAAAATAGTTCAGAAACAATACAGCATATCACAGGAGCCTGCAGATCACTCGCACAATCAGATTATAAACATCGCCACGACCAAGTTGCAGCCATCATACACCAACACCTCGCATTCAGATACAAATTGATTGCACAAAAAACAGCCTACTATAAATACCCACCTCAAACAGTTTTAGAATCAACAGACTTTAAGAGTTTAAACTCTACTCTACTCTACTGGGACAGAACTATAATTACAGACAAAACTATTCATTTCAACAGACCTGACATAACTCTCCACGATAAACAAAACAAAACAGTATTTCTCATAGATATAGCCATACCAAATACACACAACCTTACCACAACGTTTACAGAAAAAAAACACAAAATACACAGACCTTGCCATTGAAATTAAAACACAATGGCAGGTACAATCTGTCAAAACCATCCCAATAGTCATCTCATCCACAGGAGTCATCCCATACACATTACACACTAGTCTCAAAACATTAAATATACCCAGATCCACACACATACTTCTTCAAAATGCAACAATACTAAATACATGTAGAATTGTACGGAAATTCATGGGCAAGGACCGTGATCTTTTGTAGATAAGCACTTGGCGTAAGCCCGTGTATCAGAACCTCTTTATTACAAGAGTGAAATGAAAAATTCATAAAAATATAATAATAATAATAATAATAATAATAATAATAATAATAATAATAATAATAATAATAATAATAATAATAATAATAATAATAATAATAATAATAATAATAATAATAATAATAATAATAATAATAATAATAATAATAATAATAATAATAATAATAATAATAATAATAATAATAATAATAATAATAATAATAATAATAATAATAATAATAATAATAATAATAATAATAATAATAATAATAATAATAATAATAATAATAATAATAATAATAATAATAATAATAATAATAATAATAATAATAATAATAATAATAATAATAATAATAATAATAATAATAATAATAATAATAATAATAATAATAATAATAATAATAATAATAATAATAATAATAATAATAATAATAATAATAATAATAATAATAATAATAATAATAATAATAATAATAATAATAATAATAATAATAATAATAATAATAATAATAATAATAATAATAATAATAATAATAATAATAATAATAATAATAATAATAATAATAATAATAATAATAATAATAATAATAATAATAATAATAATAATAATAATAATAATAATAATA
This sequence comes from Argyresthia goedartella, assembly GCA_949825045.1. Taxonomy (NCBI): domain Eukaryota; kingdom Metazoa; phylum Arthropoda; class Insecta; order Lepidoptera; family Argyresthiidae; genus Argyresthia; species Argyresthia goedartella. The sequence continues at coordinate 17,912,466 of OX463817.1, read as the reverse complement.
ATAATAATAATAATAATAATAATAATAATAATAATAATAATAATAATAATAATAATAATAATAATAATAATAATAATAATAATAATAATAATAATAATAATAATAATAATAATAATAATAATAATAATAATAATAATAATAATAATAATAATAATAATAATAATAATAATAATAATAATAATAATAATAATAATAATAATAATAATAATAATAATAATAATAATAATAATAATAATAATAATAATAATAATAATAATAATAATAATAATAATAATAATAATAATAATAATAATAATAATAATAATAATAATAATAATAATAATAATAATAATAATAATAATAATAATAATAATAATAATAATAATAATAATAATAATAATAATAATAATAATAATAATAATAATAATAATAATAATAATAATAATAATAATAATAATAATAATAATAATAATAATAATAATAATAATAATAATAATAATAATAATAATAATAATAATAATAATAATAATAATAATAATAATAATAATAATAATAATAATAATAATAATAATAATAATAATAATAATAATAATAATAATAATAATAATAATAATAATAATAATAATAATAATAATAATAATAATAATAATAATAATAATAATAATAATAATAATAATAATAATAATAATAATAATAATAATAATAATAATAATAATAATAATAATAATAATAATAATAATAATAATAATAATAATAATAATAATAATAATAATAATAATAATCATTTCTATTTCAGGTTAACAAAAATCCATATCTATAAATACCTTACAACTAAAGATACACAATTTATTACAAAAACACACACAAAATATTATCTAACCTAGCTAGGGATTTTAATCTTCATTCTCAAGCGTCGTCGGTAAACGATGCCCTCCGGGTAGTAATCTTTGGCCAGGAACATCAGCTTGAGGTCCGCCGGCACCCGAAGTTTGAAGGACTGGAACTCCTTGTGTCTTTTTGACTCCAACATCCAGCCGGTGGATTCTTCTTCAACTTTTCCAGGATGTGACGTTCAACGTCCTTGCAGGTCATTTTCGTGTCGATCCTGGAAATGTATAGCTGAGCGGTGGGAGCGGCAGCTTTCAGGCTGCACTCACCGGCGGGGGCTGTGCTACGTTGATTGCGGCTGCGTCTGGAGCGGCGCTTCCTGTTTTGTTGCGCGGGACACAGCAGCATCCGATTCCTTCTGAGATATACCAGAAAAAACCGCATTCAGTGCTGGTCGACTCGGCTTCGTGACATCACGAGGCGAGGCGGTATTTGTTGGCGCGGGCTCGGCAACCTGCGTAACTAGGTCAATTGCAGTAATGGCATTTTTGCTGACCGGCGTAGTGTCGTCGCGCGCGTCGGCGATCAGCTGCGTCGGCAGCGAGGTATTAGCCTGACGCAATGACGACAATTCACGTTAGAGGTCAGCACAGATGCTTTCCGAAGCCTCCAACTTGCCTCGGATTTCGGTGACGTCGGCCTGCAGCCGTACGATGTCCTTCAACAGCCACGTGACGTCGACGTGGTCGAATGTCACCGGAGGCAGCTTGTTGAGGTCCCGGGCCACGTAGGTCGGAACGTCGTTGGGTTCGGTCTCATTGAACACCCGGAAGATGTCCTGGATATCCTTTTTCCCGCTCGCACCCCTCCGCGCCACGAAGCGCACGGTGGTGATGGCGGTATCGTGCAGCACGGTCTTGGCGGCAGCGATCTCAGCCTCCTTGAAGCTGGTCGAGCAGATCACGTCCAGCTTCTGTTGCACGAAGGCGAGGAGCTCGTTCACCACGATGGTGTCCACGCGCTTGGCTAGTAAAGCCATGACGGGATCGGTATTCGAAAACTAGGTCATCGCTGTGTTACAGGGCATCGTAGCGGACGGTGCTAGGAAGCGTCTGCGCGTACCGGTGTCGTAGTTGCAACTGATAGCGACAGGCACAATGTCAACACTAAAAATAGGAATAAACTAGCTATACCAACTACTAGGCTCCATAAGGTTAATGTATCTTTTAAATGGCAATGTATTCGCTTTTACAACAAAATCCCAACTGAGTTACAAGAATTGCCTGTAAATAAATTTAAAAATGTTGTTAAAAATTACTTATGTAAAAAGGTTTACTACAAAATATCAGATGATGTAGAAGACAAGAAAGCTTGGGACGGTGATTGCTACAACCAATTCTGTCAAAAATTACGTATAAAGCTGGAGGTTTCTAGTCGCCTCTTTGCCTTCAGCATCTAAAACATTGAGGTGACGGAATTCAAATTGAGTTCTATATCTTATGTATGTGTTAGTTTACGATTCGACATTCTTCAAATGTAACCTATGTGTTTCTTATGGAAATAAACTCTTTTTGATTTTTTTATTTTAAGACGTTGCTGTTTCCCCAGTATGAGGCCAGTAGCAATATATGTATGTGGAGGTGCCACACTAGGATACCCTGAATATAATAGAATATAATGTTCTTTTAATCGCTATATCAGCATACACTCACACAATAAAAATGTACGTAGTAATGTAAGTAGTACGCGTAAATAGTAAGTGGGCGCAAATCAAGTGTGGCATTGTTGCCGTGTTTTCGCAGTTTTATTATCGCATTATTTTTTTAAATGTACATTTGATTTGACCTCTCGAAATGGAGTTGGGATGTCATTCCAACATTTAGTGGCAAGATATTTAAAACTGCCACGAAACGCTACAGTTTCATGGCGGGGGACAGGAAACATGTTAGTGTTGGTTCTGTTGATGTGATGACGTGTCTCCAGGTCAACTTCTCAAAGAGGTGTACTGGTTCTCCTGTTTTTATGATACCAAACAGAAGGGTGGCAAAATAAAGGGAGTGTAAATTGTATTTGAAATTGCTTACAGACTAAAACTTAAAAACGAATTCATTGCAAAAACATATCTCGAACATTTAATTACAATAAAATTAAAAAATAAAAACCTAGATGTCTAAATTATTAAAATAATGATATTGAAATAAGATGTCAGCACTATATCAAAAAAAATGAATAAAATATAGATAATTACATATAACATCATCAACATTTTATTCAACATAAAAATAAAATTCATCTAACTTACGTAATATTTAAATTATAAAATAATATCAAGGTGCCTATTACTAAAATAAAGATGTCAATAATAAAACAATAAATATTTAGAATAGTAATTCAGTCACTCAAATTAAAATGATACTTGAAATATAATACATAAACTTCTGCCCTAAAACTCATCAACCTTTGATAACATTTGTTCAAAAGAAGTATTCTAAGCTTATTTTTAAGGATATTGGGGCTCGTAATTTGTCTAAATTCTACAGGTAACTTATTATAATTTTTTATCGCTTGATACCTAGATAAGTGTTTAACTACATTCAGTTTTGGTGCAATGACACTCTCAAGGTGTTTCCTTCTTGTGTCTTTCCCGTTCCTCCTCAGACTCTACTTTATATAATCGTACACGCTCAGCGCAAGTGTATCTTTAATGATATACCATAGGGTGCTTTGTCACAGGCCAGTGTATCCTTAATTATACACCACACTGCCCCGACTTCAGAGGCCGGTGTATCCCTCAATATACACCGTTTCATACATTTTAGTAGCGCGTTCAAAAGCGTTAGCCCTGGAGAATGTGCCTGTGTTTTTGGGGTATAAATATCTTAAAAAATATAGAAAATATGGGGTTTTTCTTATTATAGGTATACACTGGCCTGTGACAAAGCACCCTATGGTGTATCATTAAAGATACACTGGCGCTGAGCGTGTTAAGTAAATCTACAGACTGAATTAATATAAACAGACTGGGAACTGTGAGGATACCTAATTTGATAAAATATTCATGACACGATGTAATCTGTGGTATCCGTAACATTATTTTTATGGCTCTTTTTTTGGAGGACAAACGCTTTATTGACATTATAATCGTAACTATTTCCCCAAAACTTTATACTGAATCTCAGCTTTGACTCTACCTAGGCATAGTATACTGCTTTTAAATTGTAAATTTTTATCTCATCTTGTAGACTTCTTCATGACTTTCAGTTCAGCTTTACAGTTTAAGTTAGCATCTCTTTGAACGCCCAAGAATTTTACTGTGTCAGCTAACTTAACTTAACTTAATACCCTCTCCAAGCATTTTTCCATCCAAGCAGTTTTTTTCATTAACAATGTAAATTGTATTTGAAATTGCTTACAGACTAAAACTTAAAAACGAATTCATTGCAAAAACATATCTCGAACATTTAATTACAATAAAATTAAAAAATAAAAACCTAGATGTCTAAATTATTAAAATAATGATATTGAAATAAGATGTCAGCACTTTATCAAAAAAAATGAATAAAATATAGATCATTACATATAACATCTTCAACATTTTATTCAACATAAAAATAAAATTCATCTAACTTACGTAATATTTAAATTATAAAATAATATCAAGGTGCCTATTACTAAAATAAAGATGTCAATAATAAAACAATAAATATTTAGAATAGTAATTCAGTCACTCAAATTAAAATGATACTTGAAATATAATACATAAACTTCTGCCCTAAAACTCATCAACCTTTGATAACATTTGTTCAAAAGAAGTGTTCTAAGCTTATTTTTAAGGATATTGGGGCTCGTAATTTGTCTAAATTCTACAGGTAACTTATTATAATTTTTTATCTCTTGATACCTAGATAAGTGTTTAACTACATTCAGTTTTGGTGCAATGACACTCTCAAGGTGTTTCCTTCTTGTGTCCAAATGTCTTTCCCGTTCCTCCTCAGACTCTACTTTATATAATCGTACACGCTCAGCGCAAGTGTATCTTTGATGATATACCATAGGGTGCTTTGTCACAGGCCAGTGTATCCTTAATTATACACCACACTACCCCGACTTCAGAGGCCGGTGTATCCCTCAATATTCACCGTTTCATACATTTTAGTAGTGCGTTCAAAAGCGTTAGCCCTGGAGAATGTGCCTGTGTTTTTGGGGTATAAATATCTTAAAAAATATAGAAAATATGGGGTTTTTCTTATTATAGGTATACACTGGCCTGTGACAAAGCACCCTATGGTGTATCATTAAAGATACACTGGCGCTGAGCGTGTTAAGTAAATCTACATACTGAATTTATATAAATAGACTGGGAACTGTGAGGATACCTAATTTGATAAAATATTCATGACACGATGTAATCTGTGGTATCCGTAACATTATTTTTATGGCTCTTTTTTGGAGGACAAACGCTTTATTGACATTATAATCGTAACTATTTCCCCAAAACTTTATACTGAATCTCAGCTTTGACTCTACCTAGGCATAGTATACTGCTTTTAAATTGTAAATTTTCATCTCATCTTGTAGACTTCTTCATGACTTTCAGTTCAGCTTTACAGTTTAAGTTAGCATCTCTTTGAACGCCCAAGAATTTTACTGTGTCAGCTAACTTAACTTAACTTAATACCCTCTCCAAGCATTTCAATATCTACTTTGTCATTATTTGCTACTGTTGTTTTAAATAGTATTTCACATGTCTACAACAGCAACATGCTGTTCAACTTAAGATTATTTGGGTCAAACCATTGGTGGAAGAAAAAAGCGCTGCATTTGCATATTCCTCATGAGTGCTGAGGTGCTCTGAGTAAATAAAGGCGTTTGTATTATCAGCACATATAACAAGCGAGTGTCTAGCATATTTTGTGTAATATATTCTACCAAGTCATTTGTAAAAACAACGAACAATATTGGACCCAAAATGAACCTCTCTCAACATTGGTTATTTTTGACCGGTGTTTGGTTTCCTTACCATTTTCCCACGATGCTAATTCAAAAAACTGTTTTCTGTGTTTTAAATATGATCTTAGTAGCTTCAAAAACGTACCACGAATGTTTGAGATATCCGTAGACGTTGTTAACTCACACATAATGCTACATTTTACTCAGCCAAGGTCCAGCCTTACCTTTATTTAGAGGATTTTAGCACCATTGAAGAACGGTGTCACATGACGTCAGACAATATCGAGCACAGGCATTCTGTACTCGTTGGAGTATCCTTTTAGTTCGTAAGCAGGGGCTGTAACACCAGCTAGCCATTATCAATCTTGTAAAGTACTTAGGATTGTCAGAGCCTCATTCGAATTTCGATATTTAAGTAACTTAAGTAGGCTCAGGATTGAGCCCTGCGGGACATCACTGATTAATAGAATGCCTTTGGATGAGTGTCAGGACTCATTGGAGTACATCATGATTACGTTAATTCAGTCAAAGTCACGAGAGCAATCAGTAACAGCTAGAAATTATGCCATGCAATAATATAAAAAATACCATGACCATTTTCCCGGGAATCTAAAATATTATCTAGATTATCCAATAGGGCTGTGATCGTGTTACGCTCCTTTCCAGACGTAGCTTTGAGAAAATATTGTTACTCTCCAGAAATAATGCAATTTCATTATATACAACTCTTTCTACTTCTTCTTTAGACAAATATGGTAGTATACTTACAGGCCTTAGGTCCTTCACACTTTTAGGATCATTATTTTTCGGAGTTGGTCGGATAATCGACGGTTTCCAGAGTTTAGAAAATTTGGAGGGTATCATGCTCATGTTGATTCCATCACTACCACAGGAATTTGATGGGAAGTTGAATATAATTTTGCCGACATCGCTTTCTTAGAACCGGTGCTGCTAAAACGTAGCAATACCATACCTATGATACTCGAAGTTAATAAGGTTTGATATCGGATAACTACCCTGTGTCCTGGGAATCAGAAACAACGACATCCTAATCAAATAAACATCTAAAAACCAAGATACGTTCCTAGGATCTCCTACTTGTGAGTCAGAAACTCGACCACTACCTCACAGAAGTCATTCCATTATTACGTACCAATGTCTGGGTAATAGATAATTAATCAATCAGCCCTCTTCACCCACCGCTAGGTATACCCAGCGGTGGGTCAAGAATAGGCCTCTTCTTTACCACGCCATCTACTTCGAGCATGTGCCTCCCGCATCCACTGCGTACCAATTATCCACTCAGCTGTGGGGCCATCCATCCAGAGGCAATGTTAAAATGTTTATGTTTTTCATGTAAATTTTATCTTCAGTTACTATTGACTTCTATGACGATGGAGAGCTAATAAATAGTGACGCTGAATGCGAACTGTTGCCTGGTCAATCACCCTGCTCCTTTCAATGTGGGACACTGCCGAGTGTATGTTCAGACGGAGTTTGCTACTGCCAGTACAATTTGTTGAACGATCCAAAGTTTGGTAAGGACAAAAACACACTATAAAAAGGTTTGCCTCTCTCACGTAAAATGAAGTATTATAAATGGCTAAAAAAGGGGAAATTATGCCTCAGGCGGGTAAAGGAATGCTCTTGTCCGGATGCCATAGGTTCTATTTTCAAACGCATTTTATTTAGTTTGGTTTAAGCGTAGGCACAATTGCGCCTGTGCCACACCGCATGAGAAAAACAACACAATGTGTTTTTGAAGGGGGAACTATGAAAATACCCGAAGGTCTATTACTACGCCTTCGCTGTCTGTCCTTCCGTGCGTCCGTCTGTCTGTCCGTCAGCGAGCTCTATGTCACTAACCATAATAAGTGGAGAGTTGTTTACACAGAATGCCACTATAGCAACAACGAATAAACTACACGCAATTGAAAATTGTGAGCAGGGTCTGCATATAACAGACATGATTTTATGCGTTTTCCCTTTTATACAAAATGTACGTGAGGCCGAATCGCATTTAGCTGGGTTTTAGATTTATTGGGACGCCAGCATCGGTCTGACTAACTTTCTTACCTTAATAAACATTAGTTCTTCTTATGTATTTATCAGCACTTCTTTAAATGTCCTTTAGCGCCAGCGTCATCGTTTAGACATGGTGAAAGTAAAGTGACCAGCGAAGAAAATTTTAATTCAGCTGGGCAATTGCCATCGAGTAAGTAATACTTTCAAATATTTGTCCGGATAGTCCTCAAAGTTAATCATTTATCCAGATTTTGTAAAACAAACCAAAATTGACGATCTCTGTGGCAGGTCTTGGATTTTTATATGTGTGTGCCGCCGCTGTTCCTGGTTCTAACAATACAGTGTATGCTAGTGTGAGGCCAGAAGCAATGTGTATGCATTTTTATGTTATGTTATGTCCTCATACGATTCAAAATAACGATAGGGTATATTTATATATACACTGACGAGCAATGAAAAAGTTCCACCCACAAAATGCCGACAAACACCTTAATATCTCCTGAGACATAATCGACCGAATAATAACACAATAGTTACGTTTTTAATTGGTAATATTCTGATGCGCTGTTAAATGTACTTCAATATTGCAGACGGCGTCATTAAGCTAGCCTTTCCCGTTTAGGAGTAATTTGGTGCTATGTCACTGGAACTTTTTCCTTGCTCGTCAGTGTATTAATGTATATACCGGCACATACATTGCTTCTAAGATGTAAGTAAGATAGGTTCGCCCTCTTTATATATACTACCGTAAAAACACGTTTTCAGTTAGAATGTGTTTTCACTAGATAAACTAGAATTCCCTAGTAATAACTAAAATTTACTGATATATATGAATGTTAAACTAGTTTCAACGTAAACTGTGCCTTAGTGAAAACCCGTTAGTTAGAACGCGTTTTCAAAAGTCCAAACTAGTTAGTTATAACCATAGTAAATTTTGAAGCTGAATAAGTTGCTTTACGTCACTTTCTGTCCGAATACCAAATTTTGGTTGTGTTAGGTCACAACTTTATGTGCAACCTGGAGCCAAGCGAAGCGGAGTGTAGCGAGGCAATTCCATAAACTTTCACAAAACCGTATTGGTTGCTTAATTGACATTCATTTTCAAGTAGCAGTAATGCTAGTTTTAACCAAAACACTTAGTCAAAATTAGTTTTTCAACTAGTGAAATCGCATTCTAACTGAAAACGGATTTTTACTGCAACATATATACAGGTAACCCATAAAAAAATTGCTTGTTCAACGTGGCCATTCATAGCTGTAACTCTGTCATCACATTTAGGAAAAGGCGTAATTATGCCATAGTATTCCCATTTAAAAACGATTCATAAAAACATCTGCGACCGATCAGACGACTGTTTGTGAATAAAAAGCGATAGAGTACTTTCCGTTGACGTAGAATCATGAAATTTGGCAGGAAGCACAAGTAAGTAAAAGGAAAAACCGATAACCGTGAATCTATATTCGTCTCTCTGTCCGTCTGCCGTAATAATTTTTCTCAAGAACGCGTGTAGGTAACAAGTTAAATAAATGTGCAATAGTCTCTTTTAAGTTCTGAAAAGAAAACAAACTTGTAGGTCATCGACATTATCAAAAGATACCGACGTTTATGTCACAATTTTGCCAAATTTTCTTGATATTCGCAATCGATATGGGATACCTCCCGCTGACCTAGAATCATGAAATTTGGTACAAAGCAAGAATAGCAAAAATAATGAGAAAAATTAGCAATCTATAAATTTGTAGTTACATGTAAAAATAATGGTGATTGTAGATACAGCAGGACCTCCGAAATTTACCCCCCGTTCGGATTCGTGGAGCGTTCGGATAAAAGTGAAAAAATTAATAAGGTATTGTTATGAAATAAAGCTAAAAGTATTGGATTTTTTTGAGTGATTTTTTAAATGTATATTATTATGTATTTTATATGTATATTAACGTTAAATTTATTAAACTTTTTTGAATAAATCCAATATTTAGTTTGTCGGGAGGTATTTAATGACAAATAAAAAGCTTTATCGCGCAATTGACGTAAAAGCATTTTTTCTGGCGATGAAATAGCAACACAAAATGGCGGACGAGACAATAGCAAATGCGCATGACACATACTCGACATTTGGTAAGCAACTGGCGAGATGCGGACGCGGCGTGTGAAAAAGCGCGGGCGGGAGTGGGTCGTTCGGATTAGTACGGGTTCGGATAAAAGAGGTCCTGCTGTAGCTGTTAATACTGTACAAGCGTTAACGTCTGTAAAAGTGTGATGGAGGAACTATTAAAATATACATAACATACCTACAAATAAACGTACAAATTCCACAAGTGTATTACGGAGCCCTTGTTGCACGAGTTCGACTCGCACTTGACCGATATTTTTGTAGCAACAAGTGAAGGTTTTTTATCTCTACAAAACTACCCTCTGGGAAACAAGCGCCAGGATATGTTATGTTTGTATATTTCTATGACCAGTTTGGGAAATTTTGTCTTCTCACCTTTTCAGCTGAAAAAGAATTGGACGAAGCCGTCGCGCTTCGCCACCACATAGCTCATTTCTGCCCAAACTTGGGTTATGCCAGGATGTGCATCAGATACTGTATGCCGTTGGGGAAGCCATCGTTCTGCGGCAAAGACGGTGAGTGCTACTGCGGCCATAGGTACAACGACAAGGACATCAACCATAAGATTGACGTCAACAAGACCTACAACCAGTTCCAGGATCTCTATGAGAAGTATTTCGGTCCAGATGCTGTTGTGACAGAATAAATATAAGAGATTTTGTAATGAAACCTTCGACTAAATTATTTTACCTATAATTAAACGGTGATTATGAAAATGATTGGCTAAGCAGCACAAGAGACTCTTATTTTAAATACGTTGACTTTGACGCCTTGGGTATTTTGCCCATTGTCAATCTAGCAAATTCTTGCTTTTACTAAGTATCTACACTTCTTGCTATATGAATAATAATAGCCTGAAATCAACATAACTGTACCAAAATGGCAGTTGGGATCGCACTTTTTATTTTAATATTGCAAGCTTGTTATAGTGATGTGAAAGTCGGAGGCTTATCGATTTGATCAGAAAAATACGTCGAGTACTTAATTATTTGTAATTTCGGCGTTTATTCCATTAAGTCCAATTTGATCAGACCACGGTACCGTGGAACAGACTATAGGTAGGTATTATTTGTACAAGACAACGTCGTTAACGAAATGTTGTGTGTCAAAAGTTACCTCTAAGATAATTATTTTCGGATTGGCTAAGACTACAAAACATTTTTTTCTATCATAAACCGGCATTCCACCTATAAATACCATATACCTATAAATTTTGATTTCAGGGCGTAGAGCTTATTAACCATTCGAACTTGTCTTATCTACATTACAATGACCTTGCAATCACGGTCAGCGTAGTATTCAAATCTATTAGAAACTATTTCCCAATGGACGTACGAGCCCAAAACTACGCAAAACTCAATCCACAAACTCATAAACCCAATCTGCAAAAGGCGGGAAAACCCGTGAATCAGCCCCTATAGCGCATCAACAAGGAAAGGGTCTGCGTTAGGGAGGCTGTTCCTGTCGCACCCCATCTGTTCGAAAATATTCTTGAGTCTTGCCTTGAAAATCTTCGGTTGAGTTAGGGATGAAATTCTAAGCTTTCCCAAATATGAGAATGTACTTGTTTGGGAAAGTTACATGTTGTTTATGTTTACTTGTTTTGCCAGAGGCAATTATAAGGAGAGCGACATCTTCGGGAGTAAAGTAAAAGGCTTGAGATGCGCGCAAATACCAGGCTAGACTGGACTAATTTATTATAGGGAATCCTAGCTTATATACTAGGTTGGTACATGTTATTAATGACGTGCATAAGACATAGTGCGTGATGAATATAAATATACCTTATCTGTGACGGTCGTCAACTTATCTTAACATTACGTGAAAATATGACTAACATAGTCGACCGGCACAGATACTCCCCCCTTTAGGGAAAAAAAATAAATGAATGTACTTATAACAATGGAAAAAAATCTAAGTTAGATACTATAACAAACTTATATCGACTGCAATAATAACTAGTAGTATTTTAATAAACATAAATCAGATAGTAAGTGGTCATCGGTGAAGTCAATCATCGTTTGTAAACTGTATGTGAGAGACAACATTTGTACTTCCCGGGCGGGCTGAGTTGGCAACTGGCTTGGTACTCGATACTCCACCCGCGTCCACGCACGTCGCCTCCGCAATTGCCCATCTAGGCCAGTAGCGATAGTATCACAATCCCGAAACATGCCCCTGCGACATTTTAGTACGTGTGCGAACGAAGAACAACTGAATAAACTCGAACCACTTCAGGATCTCGGGATTCGGTTTCCTTCGGGCTGCGCAAGTATGACCATGTCTCCCAATATTGCAAGGAGCTAGGGTGGCTTCCGATTCGTCTTCGCCGTGATATGCACATTCCCTCGTACCTTTTTAATATCTTGAGAAATCCAGGCTACCCCACCTATCTTTGTGAACGTTTTGAGTTCCTCTTCTCCAAGGACAGTAAACGCAGATCTCACCTGTCTCTTCTCTGAACTCCTCAGCACAACACTGTTGCTCACGAACACTCGTTCATGTTAAGGGCCAACCGACTGTGTAACGCACTTCTCTGCGCTTTAAGGGATTGTCTATCCATTTTAATTTTCAAGGAAAGATTGAAATTGCATCCCCTTTCTCTTGCGTATTAAGTTTAAGTTTAGTACGTAAGTATTATGTTAATATATATAATATACCTTGATATATGTATGTACTATTATGTTTTATATGACTTTCATTATACTTATATTATATTTAATTCGTTAGTAGGTTTATTTAATTTATTGTGCACTAGACTGCTCTTACTAACAATAGATTTTGCTGTCCTGCCTAGGTTTGCAGGAAGAAATGTCTTTTTAGAGATAATGTCGCTTTTGCGCATAAGTGCTCATTTGTTTGTACTCATTATTTATTGTGCAATAAAGTATATTAATTAATCATTAAGTATGGTAAATTAACGATAATTAATATTATCAACATTGAATCTTAATCCCAGAATCACAACTTTGAAATGAACTTAACAAAAAGCTAAACTGACTGACTGAGAGACAATGCATAACCTAAATTTTAATTTACATTACATTCAGCCTTCGACTATAAGAACTGTTAATAAGCAAAAGCTACTTACTTTCAGTGAATTTATGACTGATTTTAAGAAATATGGATAAATATTACTAGTTCAGTCCTAAGAATTAGTTTTTAATTTTATTTTATTCCCAATTTTGAAATGTTTTATTTAATCATGTATGCAAACATTGTAATACCCTTTCAGGGTGCATGTACTTTAATAGTATTTACACCTCCACCTGTAACTCCCATGTATGTACATGTTTACAAATAAATATGTGAATACGAATATGAATAAACCTTATATCGATTATGTACCTATCCGAATTTCGATTGAGTATTTATTAGGTAACTATGTAAAATATAGAATTTCATAAATGATTTTGTACATGGAAACCAATTTTTTCATGCCCTGTACTTTGATCAAACGTCAATCGAGCCTCGTGCCAACTTAGGTCGCCCGAGTATTACTTCTAAATTGTTTCAGTAATTATTGTTTTGTCGCCAGATGGCGGCGATGAGAAAGCCTAGGACAGGTTAGTAAATAAAAGAATGCGGCCTAAATTTGGACGCAAACGAGCCTTTGCCATCTCCGGGAAAGGCACGACAATATGTTTTTTCTGTTTTTTTTTGAATCAGGAATGTTAAATTTTAAGAGGTTAGGTTGCATTTTAATCGCACAGCAAAAATACTGATTTTCACAGCAAAAAAGGATCAGCAAAATACTTTTTATGTTTTAAGTCTTTTTGTTGTTCTTAGATGTTCAACCTAATACGAAGGAGAAAGGGGGCTTCGCTTCGCTCACACCATTTATCCATCACCTAAGCTACCGCAGTATTTTACCCCGATATTAGCTGTGAAAAACAGTATATTAGCTGTGCAAGTCAGTATTTTTGATGCGCAGTTTAATATTTAACTTTTTAAAATAGGTGTGCTCGTAATAAAGGTCGAGTTGGGAAATACCCATTACGGGTACTGGCTCACTGATTTATTTTATATGCCGCCGACAGATCTATACCAGGGTTGAATTTTAATCGCTCTTAACCCCTTCGCGAGAAACCCGGATTATTATTGTTTGTACTCATTAAGCATGGCATGTGATATCGATTTATGCCCGGTTACTATATTTCAAAAACGATCCGTTTTAGTTACGAACGGTAGTTAATTCTACGAGGCGTAAGCTAAAACCGTTCCTATAACAAACGTCTCGTTATGCAACCAATCGACGGCTGGCTACTAACGGATGGGAGGGTTACCGGCAACGGAGCGTAAGCGTATTGCATGGAGATGTCACTTGGTTGCGTTCCTATAAATATTTTAAACGTCAGTAGACTTTCCAGATAACTATTCGTAATGTCACTTGGTTACCCCTCAATTTCGGTCGGTTAAATTTTATATTTCGCTGTTTTCGCTGTAATTTTGAATTTAAAATGACCAGTTCATCAGATAGTGACAGAGAAGTGTTCGAAATTATATCGAACTCCAGCGAGCCTGACTCAGCAGAAGATAATAGGCAAAACATGCAGCCCAGGACAGAACAAATGGGAGATCACTGAACAAGCCCCGTACCAACAACCATGACGGTCACGATCATCAGCCATGAGGGAGCGACTAGAACGAAAGAACCGACAGAAATATCCCTGAGTCTTAGCCCTGAATGAAGATTTAGGTACCGAGGCAAAAACGTTGCATGCCTACTAGGCGGCAGACAAATTTGTAAATAAATCAAATGGGAAGATGATAGGTACTCACCGGCGTAATATACACTTTGTATTTTTTGAAGAATTTGTCGACTAGAAGAAGACTCAAACTTTTTGCAGGATATATGTATACTTATTTCAATTGATGGATGTCAATGTCGAGTCAAATGTCTTTTTCGCGCGATGAACGTTCCGTCCTTGTTATGTATTCTATGCATTCTATTAAGTTTGATAAGGAACAAAATATGTCACGCAGATGCCTGCGTTCGTGTAGCTCTAATAAACATCATAAGTTTATAGAACTCTAAGATCAATTCGTATGTAAATCTAATTTATATCGGCTTGAACTTTATCTTATTACAAATTTCAATCCTGCATATAACGAAACGCACATCTCTGAGTGAAGAGGGCGCGTCGGTATTTCAATGACATCTATGACCAACGGACGTCCGTAGGTAAAAGGTTCAGAAAGTAAATTGTGGAACGGTATTAATTATGCCCGGTTCCTATATTTAACGGATCGTCATCCGTAAAAGTAACTGTCCGTTTTTCCCTAACCAACTACGAGTCGTTAATACCGTTCCACAATTTACTTTCTGTACCTTTTACCTACGGACGTCCGTTGGTCATAGATGTCATTGAAATACCGACGCGCCCTCTTCACTCAGAGATGTGCGTTTCGTTATATGCAGGATGGAAATTTGTAATAAGATAAATTTCAAGCCGATACAAATTAGATTTACATATGAATTAAAATCAAATCAAAATCAAAAATCATTTATTTCCATAGGATGTTGTTACATCACTTAGATACGTCATTACATTTTTTTGGGTGAGTTCACTAACCCAATGGCGGTATCTGTGGAGAAGAGCTCACCGAAGAAACTCCACAGTCGTCGCATCTTTTGCGTTTCCTTTTTTAAATAAAATATTGTCAAATTACAAAATGAATGCTAATTATATATCGAAACAGCCTGTTACTCAAACAATCTATTCCCATGGACATCTGTCCTCTAAGTAATCAGATATCCTGTAGTAACCTTTTTTATACAATTTCTGTTTTATTGTTATTTTAAACTTGTCTAAAGGTAAGTTTTTAATATCAGTAGGGACCTTATTGTAATAGCGTATACAATTGCCTTTAAAAGAATTACTAATTTTATGTAGTCGGCTTACATAAGCAACCAACTTGTCTTTATTTCTAGTATTAAAATTGATCTTAGAGTTCTCTAAACTTATGATGTTTATTAGAGCTATACGAACGCAGGCATCTTCGTGACATATTTTTTCCTTATCAAACTTAATAGAATGCATAGAATACATAACAAGAACGGAACGTTCAGCGCGCGAAAAAGACATTTGACTCGACATTGACATCCATCAATTGAAATATACATATATCCTCCAAAAAGTTTGAGTCTTCTTCTAGTCGACACATTCTTCAAAAAATACAAAGTGTTGTTGGTTTGAAATGTATATTTCGCCGGTGAGTACCTATCATCTTCCCATTTGATTTATCTACAAATTTGTCTGCCGCCTAGTAGGCATGCAACGTTTTTGCCTCGGTACCTAAATCTTCATTCAGGGCTAAGACTCAGGGATATTTCTGTCGGTTCTTTCGTTCTGGTCGCTCCCTCATGGCTGAGGATCGTGACCGTCATGGTTGTTGGTACGGGGCTTGTTCAGTGATCTCCCATTTGTTCTGTCCTGGGCTGCATGTTTTGCTTATTATCTTCTGCTGAGTCAGTCTCGCTGGAGTTCGATATAATTTCGAACACTTCTCTGTCACTATCTGATGAACTGGACATTTTAAATCCAAAATTACAGCCAAAACAGTGAAATATAAAATTTTACTGACCGAAATTGAGGGGTAAACAAGTGACATTACGAATAGTTATCTGGAAAGTCTACTGACGTTTAAAATATATAGGAATGCAACCAAGTGACATCTCCATACAATACGCTTACGCTCCGTTGCCGGTAACCCTCCCATCCGTTAGTAGCCAGCCGTCGGTTGGTTGCATAACGAGACGTTTGTTATAGGAACGGTTTTAGCTTACGCCTCGTAGAATTAACTACCATTCGTAACTAAAACGGATCGTTTTTGAAATATAGGAACCGGGCATAATGACTCGTAGTTGGTTAGGGAAAAACGGACAGTTACTTTTACGGATGACGATCCGTTAAATATAGGAACCGGGCATTAGTGATTTTCTATTTTCGGGTTTGGTTTACTTTTCTTAAGATTGAAAAATACCACAACTATATAGTATCGCGAATATCGTAATGTAGATAATTGAAATGTAAAGCCCCTTGTCGATATAAATTGGTAAATTTAATCTTATGTAATGACTAGTTTAAAAAAATAAAAAAGAGCTCCCTGTCTAGTGGGATTCACGATTGCTTGCTTGCTTGCTCACGCAGGAAGTGCAGGTTCTAATCCCGGTGATGAAAATCTACCAAAGATATAGAAGTAATTTATCTTAACTATATTATTCTCGGTGTTCGGCTTTTAGACCGGATCCGGAATACAGAGCTGCGCTCCCGAACAAAGATAATAGATGTAGCTCAGAAGGCTGCCCAACTAAAATGGGACTGGGCCGGCCATGTTGCTCGGATGCTGCCGAATAGCTGGGCTAAGAGAGCCACAGACTGGCTCCCAGAAAATGCAAAGAGAAAGCGTAGCCGACCCAGGAAGAGATGGAGTGATGAGTTGGGTCTATGGGACAAGGAGTGGAGGGAGACCGCTCAGGATCGGATAGAGTGGAACAGGGGGAGAGAGGCCTTTGCCCAGCAGTGGGACATGGTGGGCTCGTAATAATAATAAAAATAATAATATTATACGGACGTTCTAACGGTGTTGGTAAACATCGTGAGGGAACCTTAAACATAGACATAAAAAATTACGTACAGGCACATATATTGCTTCTGGCCCCACACTAGGATACCCTGTGCCATGGGAACCAGAAACAGCAACGTCACGCACATATAAACATCCAAGACATGTGGTTTTCTCTACCCCCAGCCGGGGATTGAACCCGGGACCTGTAGCATGGTAGGGAGAGCCACAACCGCTGCGCCAGAGGTCGTCTTCATTACTCCATATCTGCGGCGTTGGGCTAGTACCCTGTCGCGCGAAATGGGGTATTGCGTAACTAGCTAAAAGTGGGCACAATTGTGCCTCTGCCACCCCGTATGGGATTTGACGTGACGCTATAGCGTCACGTCATAATATATTATGTCGATGTTAGAAAAAATAAAACAATGACGACCTCTGTGGCGCAGTATCTTCGATGTTTATATATATGTGACGTCAATGTTTCTGGTTTCCATGACACAGGATATCCTAGTGTGATGCCAGGAGCAATGCATGTGCCTATGCAGGCACATGCATCGCGACGTACGACATTCGGACGTATGTCCGAAAAATTTCGGACATACGTCCACCCACAACTTTATGTGGGTAATTGCTCTATGAAGAATAAGAATGTTAGATTAGGTGAAGGGTAAAGGGGGTGAGTCAAGCGAAGTATTTTGCCCTGATATTTGCTGTACAAATCAGTATTTCTGATGTGCAGCTTAATATTTTATTATGTGATAGTAAATGCAGTCCATTTATTTCCCCACCGAGGGGCAGGGGCTTCATCTGGATACTGGTATGATTGAGGTCCACGCTGGCTCAGTGCGGGCTGATGAAGGAGTGTCGGGCTTGTGGAGAACCCGATATACATTTACATTTTAACATACCTACATTTTGGTTCATTGATAATTTTATTAAGAAAAGGTAGCCCCAAGAGGAAATCGTGTGTAGAACTCTGTGAGTTAATGGCAAAGGGATTTAATCAACCTTGTAATTGAGATACGAGAATGTATAGGTTGGTAGTTTTTGTTCAATTATAGTTTCTATTTCGATATTAAAATTGAATATATAACCCTTTTACATAATAGCGATAGATATTATGATAATATACTAGAGAAAATTCCAATTACGATCTCCTTGGCTTACGTAGACTACTGTAAGTATATTTTTTTCAAATAATAGATACTGGGACCGATGCTGGAAGCGACACAAAAAAAAATACTAAACTAATTAAAAAACGGAAAATGTTAGAAAATGGAATCTATGCCTATCGCACAAGAGCTGTCACATTTAAGGTTTTCACTTTAGTGCCTTAGTTGGTTGTGACACCGAAAGAATTGCACTGACATTCAGTGCGTTTCTTTCGGACTAAATTGATCTTTTATTTTTTCTAAAAATGATTATCTCATTTATGCTTCTGAGGAAATGCAAAACAAAGTACGCCGCACGCGCTTATCTGAGTAACACCATTCGCTATCCTCGTTCTGTTTCAAAATCATACTTTTAATCATATTCTGCTTTAAAGTGCAATATACAGCAAAATTACACAGTTTTGAAGATAAATCTGCAACAGACAAAGTGTTTATTGTGTGAATTAAAAATAACAAGTGAAAAACTCAAAATCTTCATAAATAGTAAAAAGTCGTTAAGTTATTCAAAGTGTCGATAAGTGAACAGTTTACGTACAACAAAATCAATGACTCATATTTGGTTCATCTTTAACCGGCTTCGAAACTGACGACAACGCGTTGAAGTCACTACGTATTTCAAGCGCTCACTCATCGAGCCTGTTACCGCAGCAGTTAAGAAGGACCTATTTGTGTACAAGGGATGAAAAAGCGCACGTTCCATTCTCGCTTACGTCGAAACGATCGAAAGGCACATTTCTTCTTACTTTTTCCCTACAATCAAAATACTCTTTGAAAAAAGTCAATATGGATGATATCAATATCACATATGGAACAACTGACTCTAAGGACTCGAAGGTTTCGAGCCATAGTAGTTTGGAGGAAAATAGTCTTTTAGAAGGGACTTTGAAGAGCTTACTAGATATGACAACTACTTCAATGGGTGACAGTGAGCTCTCTGAGGTAAAGCTAAAAATGAAAACTATAGCTAGAATTGGATGGAGCACACATAGAAATTGAAAATATGTTGATGCAGAATATTAAGTTGAAACAAGAAGTAGAGAAATGCCAGAAGGTAATACAGTTAACCAAAAAACTTAGTCTTACAGAGAACTTGACACGTGTAAAGAGTAGCGTGAACCATTCAAATATCAAGAGAGGGAATCACTCAAACGTATAAGGACAAAAAACAACAACAAAAATTGAGAATTGTAAAAACACACCCAGACTTTGATTAAGGGAACCGACAAAGACACTCAGATCTATATACAACAGGATCGTAACCCAGAAGCAAAACCCAATAAAAACATTCCTCTCCTTTAATTCTGTCCCATACCTATTCTGCCTATACTCTCCAAAGTCCTGAAATCAATTGTTTACACCCGGCTCTCCTCCTACCTTTTCTCAAGAAACTTATTAAATCCCCTTCGATCAGGTTTCAGGCCGGGTCACAATACTACCACGGCTCTGCTTAATGTCACTGACGATATTGAATTGGCAATGGATCAGAAGCAGCTTATGGTCCACTACACTGCTTGATTTCAGTAGCGCCTTCAACTCTGTCGATTTCGATATCCTAGTTGAAATTCTAAAGTCGCTTAACACGTTGCGGGGCAACACGTCGAAAGGCGGTATTTTGAGAGCTCGTGATAGGGCACCACGCCTGCTGACGTTCAATTTTAAGTGATCAAAACTTCCAACCCGTCTGCAGACGGTCAATTTACGTAGTATGTAAAGGAGGAGCATTTTATTGTGTTATATCACACTAATTCATGATTTTGTGGTGTCACAACAAAAGCTTCAACGAACAATTTTAGGAAGTCTTTCATACACACATTGACAAGTTGCCTACTATGACAGTACGCCTTTGAACGTGTGCGTAGCTGTGTACACTAATGGCGCGAGCAAGTTGTGGCATATTGCGCAGTGTCATTGAGCGAGTCGCTGTGAGTGTGCGTGTAGTCCGGGTTTCTTCAAGATTTAGCGAATTATATACGGTAAATTACAATATTTATTCATTGACTGTGTTGTATTGTGTGTGACTTTGTTACGTCCATGTGCTTTTGTGGTTATATTACGATTTTATCGATTCATTCTTACAAGTAAGTGGGTGGTGAAATTAACTGGTGTTACAAAGTGGAGTATGTATTGAATAACTGGCAAACACGTGGGCACACTTGAGCCTCTGCCATCCCGTAAAGTAAAAGGCTTGACGCTCTGTTTGTTTGTTTATAAATAATTGTATTTCTCCACTCTGGTTCACTTTAATCTGCTGTTGTAAGGAATATTTCTCAAATGTATATGTTTTTCAGATGTCATCAAGAAAAAAGAAACCCGATAGGCGGCCAACCCTGTTTAGTGCTGACACGGAGCCAGACATAGAACAAATTTTCCATGATCCGTACAGCGATGAAGATGGTGAGTTCGGATCAGATGGTAATTACGAACCAGACCATAGTGTTATTTTGAGCAGCAGTGAGGAAAAATATTTTTATAATTTTGTTCCGCTCTCAGAAAAGCTGTTGTATCTTAAAACTCATACATGCGGGTACCCTAAGAAGCAACCGAAAGGGAAACCCTTCTATTTTGACCAAGAAAAAGCTGAAAAAGGCGAACATTGTTGGCTCAGGAAGAACAAGGTGTAGGTCAGCAACTGGATGGACAAAAGACAAGTATTGATGCTGACAACGATGGATAATCCAGAAATGATCGAAGTAACTAACAGACGTGGACAACAATGCAAGAAACCCAATGAAGTAGCACGCTATAATCAATTCATGGCCGGAATTGATCGTGCCGATCAAATGATTAGTTACTTGTCTGACTGACTCATCGCCACGAAGACAATCCGATAGTAAAAAAAGTACTTTTTCATATGCTGGACATAGCAGCGTAGAATGTCTTCTATTTATGCAAAAAGTACGTAAAACACAACAATCAATATCATTTTGTTGAGTTTAGGGATCAGTTGATAAGGAGTCTAACAAAGCTTGAACGAAACGTAGTCGGAAAAGATCTTGTGAAAAACCAAACTAACCAGAGCAAAAATATATATGCACCAACTGTATCTGAAACACCAGCAGCAGTGCCAGAAGCTTCCGCTAAAAGCCTTGGTCACTTGCCAGTACGAATTGCAGCAAAAGAAAACTCAACAAAGAAATTTGCTTTTTTGAAATGCAGAGTTTGTAAAAATCATCAACAACGTCACGAAACTAGCTACAGATGCAAGATTCTCCACCATTGTGTCCAACTTGCTTTGAAGAATGGCACATTAGCTTAACTACTAATAAGTAGGGAGCTATAAACCTAACAATATCATTGCTAGAATTATTGATTTTTTATTTGATACGTAGTTCTCCAGATAGCTAGAATTATTGATTTTTTATTTGATACGTAGTTCTTCAGATAGTGTTATAGATATTAGAGGTTTATCAAACGAAACCGCTAGAAGACTAACTGATCTCATTAAATTATATCAAGTTTAGATAGGAATAGAGATATGAGTATATTATTTTGTTTTTCAGAAGTCTACAATTATATTATGTTTGTATTTGATTAGATTGTAAGGTGATATGGAATTAATGGTGAGTAAGAAGACATTTCTATGTACCGCAGCGTAGTATCCTTTCTCATCTCCTCTTTTCAGTATTCATAAACTCCATATCTGACGTTTTTACTTCTTCTTATCATCTCTACTTAGATGACCTCCAAATATATCGGCACTTCTCTCCGTGTGAATGAAAACTGACTGTAAAGACGATAAAGATGAGCACTGTGGCACTGAGATTGAGTCCGTCCTGCGCAGAATCTCAGTCCTGGAGAAGGAACTGTGTGATGCCCACCAACATATCACATAGCTAGAAGAAGCGGCTATTAGCTCTGCTACAGTGACCACGCAGAGTTTATTTGATAAGTTGGTGGCAGTTAATACCTCCTTGGGCCAAGTTTCTGTTGCGGGCTGTAGCTTGCCCACTATGACTATTGTCCTTAATATGGATGCCTCAGTGTGTAATGTGGCAGCCAGCAGCAGGGTCAGCACACACAAATTAAAACTAAGAAAAAATAAGTTGAGAAAATATGTCAAAATTAATAAGTTTATTTTCATTTCATTTCATTCATTATTCTCATGTTCAATTTCAGTAACCACCATGTTGGTAGTTCTTTTTGCACATGACATGCTGTTCGTGGGGGCTTTCTAATATTTCTAAATAAAAACTTAAAGTTCACAAATCGTAATGACATAGTATGTTTATCAGTTGAAAGCCACATTGAAGTAGCTTGTGTTAAGTTGGAGCGCATAATTGTAATAAGCGTTTACAGCCCACCCTCAGCTTCATTTGATGTTTTTGAAAAAGCCATGGATGACATATTATTGAATGTATCAAAATATAATAAAACTCTTATGATATGTGGAGACTTCAATGTAAATTTATTAGAAACTACGAGACTAACTAACTTTTTTAATTCTCACAACTTAAAGCCACTTTTCATGGAACCTACGCGAATAACTCAAACCTCAGTAAATTGTATAGAAAATTCCAATATTTGCTTATCCAAATGAAAAAAATGTACTTAAAAAATATATAAGTAATTTAAAGTCAGACCATTTAGGTCAATACATTAGACTAGAAATTCAACTTAAAAAAAGTTCTACAAGAAAGATACAATACATACCTGTGACTGCACATCGCTTTGAGAGGTTTAAATTGAATTGGGATAGCAAACTACCTATAAATTACTGTAATAATAACCTTAATGAGTCATATTGTATTTTTTTTTACAAATTCAGCAATGCTTTCAATGCAGTATTTACTACCAGTTCGATTGTGGTCTCAGACAAACTTAACTTTAGCAAGTGGGCCACAGTAGGTATACAAAAAATTAGACAAAATTTATATAAATTATATAGTGAAAAACAATGGAATCATAGTGAAGAATTCAAGGATAAAGTAAAAAAGTACTCAAAAATCTTTAGAAAAGTTTGTCAAATTACAAAATCAAGTTTTATCAGATCTAAAATAAGAAAAAGTGATAACAAAATTAAATCAACTTGGGATATAATTAAAAGCAAGACTGGAAAGGTCAGTATTAAAAACAATGAATATGAATTAAAAATTAATGATGTTACTTTCAAAAATGATACTGATGTAGCTAAAGCGTTTGTTTTTTTTTACTGACATCGCGATATCTACTACGAAGTCTTTATATTTCAAGTAGTCACTGAATATTTGCTAAAAGACTATGTACCTAGATGTGAAAATCAATTCTCGTTTTATTATGTATATGATAAAGATATCATTAAAGCCTTTAAATCAATAAATGTTAAGAAAATTGCAGACCTCCTCTGGGATATTTCTGTTCATGTTGTGAAGCCCCTAATAAATGTTATTGCACTTGATTTAGCTTTCATATTTAATGCATCTATTGAATCTAGCGAGTTTCCTGATTTAATGAAACACAGTAAAATAGTACCTTTGTTTAAATCGGGTAGTACATCTGACCCTTCTAACTTCAGACCAATATCGGTATTGCCTACATTTAGTTAAGTTTTTGAAAAAGTAATTTTAAATCAACTTCTTACACATTTCAACACCAACAACATGCTCCACTGAAAACAATTTGGTTTTACACAAGGTAAATGAACTACTGATGTCGGTATTGAGTAAATATAACATATATATGATGCCTGGGAAAAGTCGCATGATGCTTTAGGAGTATTTTGCGATTTGTCTAAGGCTTTTGATTGCGTTGACCATGGGATATTGATCAGGAAATTACATCACTATGGAATTAGGGATAACTCTTTAGATCTTCTCTCTTCTTATTTAAATGACAGAAAACAGAGAGTTGACATTAATGGAAAACGATCTCCAGGGTCTGTTGTTACTATGGTTGTACCGCAGGGTTCCTTCCTCGGGCCATTCCTGTTTTTGATTTATATTAATAACCTGCCACATCTTTTCAGAGATAATCATGTGATTGTACTGTTTGCAGATGACACTTCGCTTTTTTAAATGAAACGACGCAGTTTGAACTTTGACGATGTGAATAATGGAATCTCAAAGGTAGTCAATTGGTTTAGTGTCAATAATCTTTTACTGAACAATAACAAAACTAAATGTATTTTGTTTATACTCCCCAATATTAAACAAGTCTCGGCTAATGTTAATATCAAAGGTGAAAATTTAGAAACAGTAGATAGCACGGTATTCCTAGAAATTATCTTAGATAATGCTTCAATGGGGCCCACACATAGCTAAGCTATCGACAAAACTCAGTTCTGCAGTTTATGCTGTCAAAAACTGCGTCTTTTTACGGACGTGGAAACAGCTAGTCTAGTTTACTTCAGCTACTTCCATAGCATTATGTCTTACGGCATACTGCTGTGGGGGAACGCTGCAGACATTAACATAATATTTGTGCTGCAAAAGAGGGCTGTTCGTGCAATCTACAATGTGGGTCCCAGAGAGTCACTGTGTTAAAAAACTTATGGAAATTAACATTATGACAGTGCCATGTCAGTATATTTATGAAAACCTAATGTACGTCCACAAAAATATTCATAAATTTCCTAAGAATAGCGACACTCAGGGATAGAAATAGGAACAAACTAGCTATACCTACTACTAGGATCCATAAGGTTAATGTATCTTTTAAAAGGCAATGTATTCACTTTTACAACAAAATCCCAACTGAGTTACAAAATAGTCTGTAAATAATAATAATAATACCTTTATAAAATTTATTTACACCATTTACACACATTGATCTAGCCCCAAACTAGGATTCCCTGTATCTTGGGTACTAGAAAACGATACACATACTTATATAGATAAATATTATACTTAGACAACCATGAATAGGGTACAAACATCCGTTCTCATCAAACAAATATTTGCCCCCACCGGGACTCGAACCCGGGACCCTTGGTTTCGTAGGCAGTATTACTGCCGACTCGGTCATTGGGGTCGTCATAATAAAAAAAAAGTTGTTTAAAATCACTTATGTAAAAACAAGGCTTACTACAAAATATCAGAATATGTAGAAGACAAGTAAGCTTGGGAATGTGTTTGCTCCAATTCTGTAAAAATAATAATGTTTCCAGTCACCTCTTTGCCTCCAGCATCTAAAACATTGAGGTGACGGAATTCAAATATAGTTCTATATTTCCCTATATCTTATGTATGTGTTAGTTTTAGATTCGACATTCTCCAAATGTAATTCTTATGGAAATAAACTCTTTTTGAATTTTGAATATGAATTTTGAATTTTATTATCATGTTGTCTTGGGACGTCGAACTGTAAATTATGCAGTACTGTTCTGCTTTATAGACATTTTACAAGTTGCCAGTTAACTTTTTACCTATTTGTTGCCAGTTAACTTTTTACCTGTAGTTATAGCATGTCCTACTCAAAAATAAACAGTCCTTGTTTATCTATGTATAGTCTTGCGTCATCTTTGTTTCACCTGGAAAAACCAAGCAGTTGTGACTTTTATAATATTGTGTTACTTTTTATATTTGTTGTATGTTGCCAATTAATTAATTACCTCTTTGTTCCATTATTGATTGTTTACAGTAGTGATAACGTGCCGCCGAAGCCGTTGTCGTGGTATGCCTCTATCTTGGTCGGTATTAGCGGCCCTCCATGTCGCTCCCACATTAAACACACAACGTACCTGTAGTGATATATTTCGTATTGCCCAATTATCATAATAGTAACTGTTACTCACCATCAATGTTTTGCAGAAATAGCATTCTCGTATCGCTTTGTACTATGCTGTTTTTTACGCTATACGATGATTAAAATTAAATCTTTTAAAGTTGGACATTTCAACGCAGGGTCACTTGGCACACGTCACGACGAATTTACAGTCGCTATGAATAATTTGTCGTCTGATTTAGTAGCTGTAAATGAAACCTGGCTGCGGGATCAACGCGATGAGCGAGCTCCAAAAATTGCAGGCTACACATTATGCTATGTACCGAGACCCGCTAGTATGCGTACGCCCGGCGGAGGTTTCGGTTTTTTTGTGAGGCAAAGTGTTACCGCCCGCAGCTGCCCTCACCCCCCTCATCCTCCGTGGAACAAATGTGGCTTCGCGTGAATATCTGTGGAAAAAAAATCATCGTAGGTACTGCGTACCGTTCACAGTGGCTGTGTACTTCTGTTTTTTTCGATGCGATTACCGAATCCGTGACTTTTTTCTCTCATTACGACAATATTGTCATACTTGGAGACTTTGATGTTAACTTTGCGGACAGAAATGAAACAGGCTATAACTGCTTGACACTGACTCACTGACTCAAATAATTGAGGAGTCGACACATTTTACCGACCACAGCGAGACTACTTTTGACCTTGTTTGCACTGACGCCCTTGTCCGCAGAACAGAAGTTCATCACATACCGGACTTAGGTGGGCACGCTTTCATAGCTGTTGAATTTGACGTTAAAAAACCTGAACCCGCCAGAATTATAACATAAAGACCATTAAAAGACATTGACTGCAGCAATTTTCAACTAGACTTAAATACAATGGACTACTAGAGAACGTGAGCGAGATGGTTAGACGATTTAATGAATTGTTAACGGGGCTTTTTGATGAGACTTTGAGATAATGCACATAAAAAGTATAAGAAATCACAACAAGATTCCCATAAAACTTACTTGGAACTTAAACATCTGGTGGTTTCAGCAATACAAAGTAATAAAACGGGCTTATTTAAAAAAAAAAGATAAACTCTTGTTCGTCTAGCTCCAAAACCTTGTGGAAGAATCTCAAGCGCACTATACTGACAAACAAACGTGATGTTGACCTACCTTCACACTTTACAGACACGGAGGAAATTAACAACCATTTTTTAATTATTCCAGGACGGACAGATGTAACAATTTCAGACTAACCATACTTTGAACACCACAGACATGAAAAAGCAACTACATTTTCTGTAACTTCTGACACGAAACTGAAAATACTGACAAAAATTAAGACTTCGGCAAAAGGTATGGACGAAACTGACATAGACATGATTATACTGACTTACCTAGGACTTCAGATGCTATGACTGCTATTGTTAACCAAAGTATTATGACTCATATATTCCGAACTGATTGGAAGACTGCAAAAGTTACCCCAATCCCCAAAACAATCCCCTAATCCTTCCCTAGTTTCAGATCTTCGCAATATTAGTATTCTTCCGTGCATGTTGAAAGTGATCGAGAGGGTGGTTTGCAACCAGCTGTCGGGGTATCTGGGGAGAATAGTTTACTGCCAGAATTGCAATCCGGATTTCGTAAAGGCCGTGGCACTATTACTGTACTGCTCGACGTTGTGGACAATGTGCTGTCTGCACACGATGGCGGTAAGAGTACAATTCTAGTTTTGCTGGACTTCTCCAGAACCTTCGATTGTTTGAACATTTCTCTTTTGCTTTCGAAAATGTCATATTATGGATTTGACATTTCCGCAGTGCGCTGGTTTGGTAACTATCTTACAAGCCGAACGCAGACGGTAGTTATGCGAAGGCAGAATGGAACCCAGAATTTTTCTACCACGAAAGCGATTGACGAGAGGCGTACCACAGGGTTCTATTCTTGGTCCACTTTTGTTTATTCTGTATAGTGCAGACATTTTTACAAGCATAGAGAAGTGCCAGTATCATCTGTATGCAGACGATGTCCAACTTTATAAATCAACCAGGCCTACCGATGCAGCTGCAGCAGTATGTACTATTAATATAGAGTTAAACAAAGTTGCTTCTTGGTCTGACAAAAATTGTCTTGTACTGAATCCAGCCAAATCCAAGTACATGGTAATGGGCTCAAAGCATCAAATCCATAATACGACACAAGTCATGAACTCCAGGAATATAGCCACAGTGGCCACATATACAGTGGAACGGGTGGTGGAAGCCAAAAACCTTGGACTACTGATGGATGGTGAAATGCATTTCAAAAACCACATAGGTAGAATCATGACTAATTGCTTTTACAGCTTAATGGTTCTTTATAATAATGCGCGATTACCTTAATACTTGGACGGACGAAGAAGCTGATACAACGTGTCCAAAACGCGTGTGCACGTTTTTGCTTCAAATTCCCTCCTAGATCCCACATCACCCCGTTCTTGAACGCCGCAAAACTTCTGAATATGGATGCGTGGCGACAACTTCACCTCGCAACGTTGCTGTTTGGTGTTGTGCGGTATGAAGCCCCTATCTACCTGTTTAGAAGGCTGTAGTGGTCGGTGAGTCAGCGAAGAATGAATAAGGAAGGAAGGATTCTTACACCTGCACATAGAACGGCAGCGTTACGTGGGAGTTTCAGATTTGCGGCGTCCAGGTGCTGGAATGATATCCCTCCACCAGTCCGTGAAGCAACAAGTAGGTACACCTTTCGGCGCAAGCTAAGGGTATACCCGCTCAATAAGCGGAGATTACCATATTTCTGGTAACCTTTCCGTTACCTTATGACCTTCCGACTGGACTGGTAATCGCATTTTCTAAATTTATATTTGGTGATTTTGTCTTTAGTCATCCTCTTTGGTATTTTGTTTATGTTCCGCTTTGCTGTGCCATTTTGAATATTGAATTAGTGTATTGTTTTTATTTGTCTGTGACGGGATGTGCTTAGGTTTTTATGTTTTAGTTTTTCGTAATTTTTTAGTACACTAACCAATATCATTGATTCAACCGTGTCAGCTGATTTTGATTCCGTATTAGGTTTCGTTCAGTGTAGCATTTTGTGGTGCGCTAGTCCACATCCATCTACGTTGCACACAGGTGCGGGGCATGCATTTCTATCGTGTCATGACGTCAGACAACAATAACACAGTCCTTGCGATTTTATTAACCTTCATTTGTCACGACGCATTGCACGTTTGAAGATACGGTATTCGGGCAGCATGAGAGGTCTTTTAGAACCAAACTTGCATACCTTATTGTCCTCGACAACACTCGTGGTAAATATAGGTCGATTAGGTCGGAATCTGTTATCAGTTGCATGTTTTGCTGACATTTTTATTTCACTCAGCTTATGTTGTTGTTCTCGTACCTGTGTAATTCCAACTAATGTTAACATTTGTGCTTCCTGTTTGAGAAATCCTGTGATGAAGGTCAACTTTGGCTGATCTTCGGCTAACCTTTTAACCACTTCCCAATTAGAGTGCTCGGTAGCTTACTCAAAACAGCTGACGCGAGCTCGGGGCTGCGTAGGTAATCCTGCTGATTTAGGGCACCTATTGTTGCTACGCAGCTGTTTACCTTGATTGAAAAATCAATTAAGTCATTCTGGTACGACGTGGGTAGCGAAGTTAACTTCTTCAGTTGAGTCGTAAAGTTCATAATGATTACGTCAGATCGGCCAAACCTTAATTCAAGGGCCTCCATTACCGCTGCGGGCGGGGTTTTACCAATCAGTAGGGCGGTAACCGTGTCCTTCGCGTCGCCTCGCAGTGCTTTGCGTAATCTTTCTAGATTTTCAGTGTATGTCCTCCTAAAGGGTAACCATTCAATACATGGTGGATTTGCTGGATTAAATAATAAACAAAAATAATAAACAATAATATTTGGCAAAACATGACTTGGGCTCGCTCCCCACCAACGTTTTTATTAGCTTTAATATCTATATGTTGTACGAGATGGCGTTACAAGTACAAAAAATTTATATCATTTTAGAAAACTAACCTATACATTTAAATCTAAATATTTGCATCGCCTACATCCGGCAAGATGTAGCAGCAGTGGCAGCAGATCTTGGACACCGCAACGTAGACCTCCATAGTGACTTTAGACTCCCCACAGTAAAGCAATATATGAAAGAAGCGTCCGAACGCTTCTTCATTAATGCATCTAGCCACCCAAACCCGCTTATAGTACAAGCATCCCTTTATGATCCGACCCCAGATATAAATAAGAAACACCTTTTCGAAAGGCGCCCCAAAGACGTCCTCCTAGAACCGGAGGACGATATCACGAAAGCCCAACCACCCCCCGCCCCTCAGGCACGTCAACTTGACGAAGGCTGTGTTCCCGAAGCACTACAGCGTCTCAGATACCAAATTTGGATTGAAAGAGATCGCCGTCTTGATTCGACGAACACACAATCTCCCCCTGCCCCTTTAAACCTCCCGGACTAAGGTCAGAGTCCCCCTAAATGACCCAATTATAAAGTATTTTAGGATTAGGATAGGTCTCAAAATTATTTATAACCACCTCTTAGTAGCGGGGGCAATCTGCCCCCCTAACATGCCGCTCTCATGCCCGTTGACTATGAGCTGATGTCCGCTCATAAAATCGGGTAAGCAGGCAAACTCCTCCCATATATATCATATACACATATATATCGCCCAAAAGGGCAAATTGCAGGTAGAAAGCCTTCAGCATATATCGAGGCCATGGCTCACAGTTAATTCTTAGTAAGACAACTGTAAACACAAAGGGGTTGTTTTTAGTCCGTATAGCACACGAGCTGATGCCCGCTCAATATGTGGGGACCCGGACATAGCAGGGAGGTCTCCTGGGCATGGGTAATTCCATTTTTTTCCCCTACAAAAAAAAAAAAAAACTTGGACACCATCCACCTGATGGTGTTACCGACGGTGATGTGCCTTATTCCCTCGTCCTGCTTTTTGAGGGCGTATAGATTCACCCCATAGATTACGTCTATGATGCCCTCGTACACGGCGAGCATGAGGTTGACGAGCCCGATGATGTTCGTCAGGAAGGTCTGTCCTGCGTCACCGACGGCGCCGCACAACAGGTCTTTATTATGCTGCGGTGAGAGGCCATCGAGGCCGGCGACCAAGCCACTCCTGAAAGTCATCACTGCTGACATCATGTCGGCGCTCGTCGCCTGCGGGGTGCGGTCGAAAGGAGCGGGAGGGCCGGGGAGCTGAAGAGTTGGCGCCGGAGCCGGGTGTTTAGACTCTAGCTCCTGAATGGTTCTCGGGATAGTCAGGTGCCACTGCATCGCTAGAAAATAGCAGATTGGTGACACCCTTTATGTCGCCGTCACTCACTTTAATTTCCACAGATTTAATAAGGTTACCTGGTCTAAAAGGGCCTAAAGGTTTGTTTTCGTTATCATCGGTCAGCCTTGAGGTAATTTTGCAATTATTTTAAATTTTTTGGGTTAGGGAGCCGCCTTTGCCTTTGCCCTTTTCCACGTATAGCACCCGGTGGGAAAAGGTCAGCAACTGTTCCCAGCTCCATTGGTCATTTACTGTGATAACTTTTCTTAATGTTTGGGATAGAGATGACGCTACTGTAGTTCGGGCGCCTCTGGAAATTCGTTTTACGACTGGGATGTGACTTTTTGATATTTTGTGCCAAAAATCTGGATTGGTGGTAAGTGGTTGGTTTGGGGCTGGTGTGCTGCCAGAAGGGGTAAGTGTAGTGTTTTGGTGTATATTTATGTAATGAAATTTGAGTCCCTTCTGGCCTTTGAAATAGTTGGGCTGGGAACAGTGCGGGCACAATACGCGGCTACCCAGCGATAGCGAGATGTGCCGGCTGCAGGCGGCGCCAGTAGACTGGCTGGCCGGCTGTGACATGGGGCAAAGAATAATTATGAACCTATAAGTACAAATTATAAAAAATAAAAAAAACATAATTATTTATAAAAACGTGATTAAAAAAATCGGCGGTACTGGGCCTGACGAGGAGGCTCACGACTGTGGGGGCAAGAATTAGGTATTGCCAGTATATCGGTAAAAACATGACGTAACTTTAAAAATTTGCAAATGTAAGTTTTTTTTTCTATATCAACACTCAAGACTAAAAAGCGTACAATTTTCAATATCAACCACTTAGATATCTCTTCCCGAATAGAAATAAGCAAATCCATCTGAAAATGAAATCTTAAGAGTAACTTTGGTCACTGAAAATATATTATCAATACTTCTACTTTTTATTCACTAATCAACACATAATAAATAATATATACAGGTCATTAATATGGCAAATAATCCAAAATATTCGTCTCAATGTTCTGCATTTTAAACATTGTTTTGGCATAGTACCATTGATATTTTTTTTATTCCATTGCAAAACCCTGGTTACATTCTCATCGAAACCCTGTTTCGTCATAATAAAGTTTACTGCTAAACACTATATTTCATATCTGCATTCTGCTTGTATGCCTATACGGAACCCGTACAATATTTTACAATTCAATCTGCACAGATTTTGGGAATATTCATGTTATTCGTCAAAAGATGCCGCTGCTTCATATGAAACCCAAAATATGTTATTGCAAACATTCTTCTTTAAATTTCCACTATCTGTTCAAATATGTGGCTTTTTAATTTCATTTTTCATGTGTCAGTCTGGCGCATTAGACGCGTAATCTAACGCCCTAGATATCTGGGCTAGATAAATAGTGACGTTTATAAAAGTAAAAATAATTTATTATGACGACATATTCATTAGTTTAAATAAGGTCGAATACGCAAGACAGTTACAAATATGCATTATAAGACAATAGCTTCCAGGACTTAAATATAATTGGCACAAACCGACACTCTCGAAAAGCTTATTCAAATTCATTCAAAATATTGCAATTCAAAAGAAAAATTAACTATGAAATATTAGAAAATGACTGCAGGCGCTTCCGTGATCGTTTAATGCTGCTCGTTAAGGGTATTCAAATGAATTCTATTTTAAACAAATTAGTATGTTAAATAAAATAACTTTGCCATGACTTATTTTTTATTGACATTGAGAGTAACAGATATAACATAGGTAGTTACAACAGATATAACATTACATGTTAACAAAATTGACTTGTACCCACTAACGTATAAAAAATGTTCAACGGCCAAGTCACACAACATTAACAGTAAGGAACCTTAGACTTGGCACGACTTTGTCTAGATTTCATTACTTTTTAAAGATAAATAAGGAGCTGCTTGTTTATCTTTAAAAAGTCTCGAGACTTGGCTAGTTTTTTACAGAATCTTTTTGGTGGGATCAGTTTTTCAAGACAAGGAAGTTTTTTTTTTTCACAAAAGGAGAGGTTCTCATTTTGTTGGAGCTCTAAGTGAACAGAACAGACAGTGAAAGGCCCTTCTAGTACGACACATATTTACGATAGCCTAAGGAACTAGTATCATAACCTAAGTGAGTCTAATCGGTTGGAGTGTAGCTAAGGGGTTCCGCCCTCTTATCGAAACTGACCAAATGTCTGTACTTATACTACTTGTGGTTACAACACCACGCTTTATAATAAAGTATCACTAACTAGTTGTATTGCAATTAGGAACACAGCATCGTTTCTCATTAATCGTTCTTGAGGCTTGATTCCAAAAATGAGCGTGTCGGTTAAATATTCCGAGCAAGGGGTCAGTGTTTGAATGCAGTTGTCGATATCCAAAATCCAGGTCCAAGGGTGCAAAGGTTGTTGGTTGATGTAATAACAAATAACAAAATCACAGAGAAGCACAATACATCTAAGTGGCATGACAAGCGGAGTTTCGTTACAGTTGAACTTTAGAGTATGCTACGGATAAATATTTTAATTAAAATATTAACAATCACCAGACTGCAGACAAACAAGTTTTTTTCATTAATTCCAGCTATATTTCAGCTGAAATATTGTGGTAAATATCTCATATGTTCTGTATAAAAACATTTTTACTTATATACTTGAAGTTGTAATAATGAATACAGGATTTTTTTCGGCTTCCTTACCCGAAGGGTGCCAAAAGGATCTCGTTAGGTACCCTTTGTTATTACAGCGCGTCTGCTGCCCGTCCGTCTGTCCGTCATCGGGCTATATCTCATAAACCGTAATAGGTAGCGGGTTGAAGTTTTTTCAGAATGTGTATTTCTGTTGCCGCTACTGAAATAAATTATGAAATACAGGAGTTATGAGAATTAAAGGGGGTACCTAATCAAGAAACGTGTTTTTTGTGTTTTTATCTAAGTCTGACTCGCACATGGCCGATAATAAAATCACTTTTAATGTACTCAAAAATTACTCAAAATAGTATTGGCAAGGCAAGGCAAGGGATATTGACACTTGGCGAGGCGTTAAGACGGAAGATGGACAAGATCGGCGACAGTGTGGTGGCCAAGAGGAGGCCAAAGATCGGTCGGCAGACCATCTGCCAGATGGTTCGACGATGTGGCAAGGGTGTCAGGAAAGCAATGGACGCGGGTTGCGCAGGACCGTACAGAATGGCGTAGGAGGAGGCCTATACCCAACAGTGGGTCCCCTGACATGCTGACGATAATGACGCTGATGATAATATTAGGAACAATCATAAAAGTTATGTGTGGGAGTTAAGTTATTACAGCGAAGTAATTTTTAAACAATATTAACATAATTGAATGGGTAATACGTACCTTAGACCCAGTAAGGTGTTTCTTCGGCTTATTGGATAGCAATTATTATGAATAGTGCCAAAGGTGCCATGCATTTTTAAACATTTATTTTGACGGTATCTATTTTTGAAACCATACCATAGTACTTCAATGAACTACTAAATGGTTCGGGATACCCCGAGTGCCGTCCCTGGGGTGGCGTCCCCAACTACTTTAGACCAAATGTCAATTCTGAGGAGGAATGTAAGGGTTATTAAACACATTCCGAAGCTACATCGCTGCGTCTAAGTTGTTGCAGATTATTGACCGCTGCACATACCTGCAGTCTAACCACTCGCACGAGTTACTCGCACGTCTGTTGGTAGGATACTACTAAAAGTTAACAGGGGTCGTATGAATTTCAATCTAAGTCGACGTTTGAGTTGGTATAAGTTGTCAATTTTTTTTCTATACTGCGCTCAGGTATTCCTCATCGAAGGACCGTAGCCGCTAACTTATCGCGAAAGTGAAGAAAAATGTTGCAAATGAAGGCCCGAGTGACTCACTTTTTTCAGTTTGCGCCATGAAGGGGGTTTCCTTCGGCCAAAGGTCGATTTATAGATTAGTAGAATCAAAGGTGCACGATGGTGATCTGAGTGGAGCGATTCGGATATCATTGTCGGACTGTTCCATTGCACCTGATAATGAAGAGACCTTGACAGCCTTACGAAAAAAGCATCCTTCTCCTAACCGACATTTGGACTTTCCTCCTGAGCCTGATCTTTCTTCGGAGTGCCTAACTGTGGAAGTGGGAGACGTTGTGCAGACAATTGCCTCTTTTAACAACGGCTCGGGGGGTAGTTTGGATGTTTTGCGCCCTAAAGGGTTAACTGCTTTTTGGGCTGGTGATGGTGAAGTTGCACTGTTGTGTCTTGTATGAAACTTGGTAAACTACATATTGAAGGCCGTGAATAATAGGGAGTTTTACCTTTATCTTTATGGAGCGTCTCTTTGTGCTTTGAAAAAGAATGATGGGGCATTCGGCCCATTGCTGTGGGCAGTGTAATTCGGCGTTTTTTGGCAAAAATGTGCTGTGGGGTGGTAAGAGGTGATCAAGCAACTCAGTTGCAGCCTGTGCATATAGGTGTCTGAGTAGCTCTGGGGTCTAAGGCTGCCATACATTTTAAGCGTTCATATGTGATGAGCAGGGCTGCCGTACATGACATCGTTGTTAAGGTGGACGTTAAGAAAGCCTTTAATCCTGTTGATTTGCTGGAGTGCATTAACAACATATGGATATCTTCGTCTCAGTGGGTGCAGGGCTTCGCTGCCCGTCAGGTATGGGGGTTTGGGTATTCAAAGCTTGCAGCACATGGAGCTTCATGGCTTTTGGGCTTCTTCGCATGGTGTGGTCGCACTTCGCACTTCGTTACTCACATCTTGGGTATACAAGGTGACGGGTTCTGTATTCCTTTTGCGGGGAGGCGGAGAGCTTGCCTGGTGTCCAGGGAGTGACCTGCCGGAAAGGCTGTATACGCTCCTGGGATGACGTCGTGTGTGAAGTCACTCAAGATGAGCTCCGCGCTCAGAACTCGGGTCCGGAATTGGTTTGCCTGCGCGCCGTTTGTCAGTCGGACTCGGGGTTTTTGCTGTACGCAATGCCTTCTCCCAAGCTGGTAACTTTTTTTAACGATGACACGCAACGCAGTCGCGTTGCGTTTGGGTTGCAGTATCTGCCAGCCGCATTGATGTTTTTTTATCGGCCGACGTGCCTAGTGAGTTGGAGTCACCATGTTTGTGCCGGGCTGATGGGAAGCGATTGGACGGCCTGACCCTGGTACCTTGGTAGGGAGGGCATTCCCTGCTTTGGGATGCAACCTGCCTCCGCACGGCTTTAATCATCCCAGGAGTATTGCAATCAAAAGTTTATATTCTAGCTTCGAAACCAAATATAAAGCAGCTTTCCGCTCATGTTGCCCTGATGATTTTAAAAAGTTGCCTCTATTTAAAGGTTCGCATACTTAGGGCAAACACCAAAGGACAAAACACTCCCTTTCCCGTAGACAGTAAATCGCTAGTCTATTCGCTGTTTCAAAAACACTATGGACGAATAACAAAGAAAAACTTTGAAGTGAAAAATAACATTAACCAAAAGTTCTCAGCTATGGATTCAAAGATTTTACAGCATGAAAAATCAATTATTTCAAAAATAACCACTCCCCTAGATTCGAAATTGGAATAGCTGAATAAAGAAGTACAAACATTGCAGTCAAAATTGGAGGACCAAGAAACCGATTATACACACTAGAAAAGAACAACGTAGAGGAAATTTTGTGTTTTTTGGGGACGATAAAACTGTTTTTTTTTATCCTGAACTCCAAAACAAGATAAAAAACATCATCCAAAATAATATTAAGAAAATCATGAAATACAATTGGGGTTGCAAACTTTCTGGACAGGAACGGAAGTCTCAAAACCATTTCGAGAAATATGTGTTTTGTACACTATCTATTTAACAGATTAATAGATAGGCCTGAATAGATTAATATATTTTTAGATATTTTAATAAAACAAAATGACATTAATTTGACCTTTTAAGACATGTCTTTAACTGCCTGTCTTACCTAAAAAAAAAAATGTGAAACGTCAATCTTATCTATTCCCTGTAAAGTCTATGATCTATGGGTGATCTCTTGTGATTTTAGGTTATATTCGTCGTATTGTTTTGATATTTTATCGTTTCGGTTTTATTCGTTACGACAAGAACGGCAAATTTTGAAAAAGCAGATTCGAGAGATTTACTTCATGTTACCAAAATTATGATTATGTCGAAATTCTTGTCGAGTTCCAGCTACCACAACATTGCTGAATTCAGAGAAGCCAAAACCCTCATGTAAGAAAGACACTGATGCTGAGATCCTGGAGTCAAACTGTTCTGATTGTCCAGCTTCTACAGGTGGGACTTTTCATGTACTGCAAAGTTTGAAGTTTTCTTGAAAATGTATAACGCGCTTGATATTTAAACTACAGAATGCTCTTCTTCTCAATGACCCAAGGCATCATGCCATTTTCCCGTTATAGGTTTAGAATTTTATTAGATGGCATAAGCTTCAGCCGCTAACGGAACGTGCCACCGTAAATATAGTTAGAAAGTCCGTCCGCAAAATTTTATTGATATACTGTGGAAAGCATTGTTACCGACTAACCTGAGTGTACTTCAACTATAGTTCACCAAAGTAGATAGCAGTGCCACTCAAAAATAACCATTAAATCACCATATTTGTGAGTATTAGCAATAACTATTCTCCAAGCATTTCCTTCAAGTCTCCAAAGGTTAATGGATAGATAGAGAGAGAGCTATAGAAACTTCAATCATAGTGGCGTCTGTCAAGCCGTGGACAGCGGGACGGCCAATCAGACAGAGGCGTGCTGTCATTGTCTTGTCAAATAACCTGTCCAACCAACCTTACCATTGGCGACAGATTACGTTCCTTTGTACGCAAACATATTTAACAGGAACGGGTACACTTGCGTTCAAGCAAGTCTGCTCTAAAATGTTGCCTTGTGGAAAATATACACAACCACTACCTGAGAAACAGTTCCTAAAGTGCAGCCTATGCTCAAAAAAATATTGTCTGACTTGCGCTAATGTTTCTGAGTTACGATTCTACAACACATTAACTAGCGAGCATAGAAATACATGGAAATGTTCCATTTGCTACAAAATAAAGCCATCAACTATAATTCAGTCTAGGCCAAAGAGACAATGTGTTATGAACAAAAAAGCATCCGCAAATCAACCAGCGACATTAAATCCTGGCAGTATAGATTCTTCAACGCCTATATCTCAGAATACGAACAATAAAAAACAGTCTGATCAAACCTATAAACAAAAACCAGTCTTCACAGCGGAAACTGCAAGAGTCGCTGAAAACAATACTTCTAGCAATCCAATGCCCAACATAAAAGAACCCAAAAAATTCGCCGTTTCTAATAATGTCACCAGAAGGAAAAAAACTGCCTATCTCTACCTCACTACCTGGCAGTAATAACACTTCTCTGTCATCAGATACGAGTTTCCTGCATAACAGCTTACCAGATTTATCGACGCGACAAAATAAAAAGATTAAGACCCTACAAGCAGAAATAATGGGACTAAAACTAAAACTACAGGCAACACGTCCATACTAGGTGTTCATGCGGGAGTGGCGTTTGTGTTGCCGGACCGAACGGACGTGTCTATAGACCTCCGACATCTTGCAAACGCATTTAAACAAACAATAGTTTACAACCCGGCGCGCGCCTTTGTTCTGTCTCTGGTTTCTCGCGTTTCGGAGATTTTGTATCAGCGAGATGATATGAGAGTGTCTAACATGTGTGAAAGTAGAGTGCGAAAAGTGTGAATTATATAGGTTCTGAGCTGCGCCCTACCAGATAATAGGCTACGCCACGCTGCTGTGACAATACTTATACAATATTGTGTACGACAATAGGTGCACATAGCTGAGACAACTCAACGAGTGTTGCCTGGTGAGCCCGTTTTTATTCAGTGTCCTAAGGCATGCAACCAATATTTATCTCCACAGACGAATCTACTAGAAGAGACCCCGAGTTTACGTCTTATGCAATACATAACAGTACTCCCTAACGACGCGCCGTTATCCTGGAGCATTAACCGACCCTATCCAGCACATTAGGTGTGTCATGACACTGGGATATCTCCTCAGCAATAACCTAACCTTATCAATGAATTGCTTTCTCCGGACACACAAACGATTACATAGGACGTAGAATCTTCATTATTTAAAGTATTTCTTAAGTGAATCTTACCCATAAAATTAAGCTCTCTCAACAGCAACAACCTGGGAAACAGACTTATTTCATTTCATCACAGACATACGCGGTGCTTGATACATCATCATAAATACTAAGTCAATAGAAACTAGAGTTGCGCAACGAGTCGTGGTGTTATCCCACGCCAAGAGGCAGGCCCTTTCATGCACTTCCTGCAGGCACGTGAATAAGGACACTTAAACCCAAACCGGACAGAAAAAGTTAAACAAAAGAGATAAATTAATATAAAAAACATTCCTCAAACTAACACAGCTGCAAAAAAGCGAAGCAAATACGTATTTTTTTTTGTGCAACAAGCCCCTTCTTTGGACAACGAGCTAAAGAAAAACGAATTCTAACGAGCAATAAACAATAGGGCCTTGTACAGGGACTGAAACTCGACCCGTGTCACGGACCTCACTACTACGCACTAATGAAGTGAATTGAAGTAGGTGATATCAGTGCAGAGAGTCTCACTAGCTGAGCAACAACCTGGTGAGATTGCTCCGATTAAGATAGCCCTATCTCAGATAAAACAGCAAAACTAACTTTATATCTGGCAGGTAACATCCTTCGTAATGCTGGTTACCATTTCATAAACAGCTATTTCATTTAAAAAAAAATAAAAAAAAATGAAAATGAATATCGATTTGGAATCGAACAGTGTTTATTACATATAG
This sequence comes from Argyresthia goedartella, assembly GCA_949825045.1. Classification (NCBI taxonomy): domain Eukaryota; kingdom Metazoa; phylum Arthropoda; class Insecta; order Lepidoptera; family Argyresthiidae; genus Argyresthia; species Argyresthia goedartella. The sequence continues at coordinate 17,872,037 of OX463817.1, read as the reverse complement.
TGTATTAGTGGCCGATGTAATTGTTGCTGACATGGTTCCCAGGTCGCGATTTATATTGTGGACCGATAATTCGATCGATGGTTTCTGAACGGTCATTTTAATTTGACATTAGCTGTCAATCTGGCAGTTTTGACAACTGACAGACGAAAACCCTCGCAATGTAAACGCGTTTTGACCAGGGTGTTGAAATTAAATCGCAGGGCATCTGGAATGTATTCGGGATTCCCTCAGGATTGTTAATATAGCTGAGTGTGCGGTTGTCTCTCGAACCAGATAAAGTTCGGATTTTCGTGCCCGATTTGTATTTACCAGTAGAAACATAACCTGTGTTGGACACTGTGCTACCACGCTGGCCCGCCAGTCATACCTGGTTGGCTGAAGAACCTGTCTACCAAGAAGAGCCTAGGATGCACCTGGGCCTTGCAGAGAGACAGGAGGTTGACGGGACCGAAGCACAGACCAGGTTAGATCTACCCCACATAACTTCAGCTCGGTGAATCGCCGACGTTCATCACTTCTTGGCACCTGATCGTCACGCTACCTCGTAGCTCATGGGCCCCTACGAGGTCATTAGGTGCTGAGAAGCCTGAACATTTTGGTAGCAGAGCGTGGCTTCCTGAGATTTGCAGCCGTCAAGGGCTCCAGGAAGGCACGATTTGGGACTATCAATCTGTAGGTATAGGCGGTTAAGTAACTTGGTTGTTCCTATATCCACATAGATTGGTAGTATTGTAAGCTATAAGTCTATTGCTGGTAGTAGACGGACAGATATTGAATTGAAATTTGCATTGAATTACCAGTTAGTCAATCTATTAGTGGTCTGGTAATGCTATTGAATGAATGTTTTGGTTAACATAGGTAGTTACATCTATTGATAGCAGGCTATTACATTGTTTTCAGTTTATAGCAATTTATAACTTGAACTAATATTGACTATCTGTGTGTGTTATAATGATAAAGGGAAACTAAATTGTTATTTACAGAATTTATATAGATATAAAACTCGGTTCCTATTGTTTAAGGAAAACAACATTGTTTAAGTTATAGTTTAGGGTTCCCTCGTTTGGGTTATAAACTGGAGGGTCCAATAAAATTGAGTTACTGCAAATTGTGAGTAAGTATCGTTCCGATCATGTCGTTATCTGAAATCCAGAAGGGTGTTTCTAAGGAACTCAGATGGTTTTCCTCCGCACACGGTCTGATAGACCGTTTAGATAGGCATGATGTGGTATTGGAGCGGTCTATGGACGTTAAGGAACGTTACAATAGGGTGCTCGAATTGTCCTCGCAGGCGGAATCAGTTGATGGTTGTGCACCTGACAGGCTGTCACGGTTGATAGGGGATGTCGACCAATGTATGGAGATGGCAGCTGCTATCACGCAGAAGGCTGCGGACATACGTAGACAGCGCGAGTCCAGCCATGATGGTGACATTGAAGCACCTCTGCCGCATCAGGGATCGGGGTCCAGGTTACCTGCCATAACTATGCCTACCTTTGACGGCGTGTCCGGTGAATGGATGAGCTTCATCAATCTGTTCGACAGCTTGGTGCACATGCGATCGGACATTACCAAGTCTGTCAAGATGGCTCAGCTGGTGGCAGCATTGAGGGGTGAGCCTGGGGAGCTGGTCACTCATTTGACAGTTACGGAGGGTAACTATGAGACGGCCAGGCAATTGTTGGTCAGACGTTACCACAACAAACGGAGGTTGGCCGATGCCCAACTGAACCGTTTGTTTAGCATCCCGGTTGTGAACAAGGTCGGGGCCATACAGACGGAGGTTTTGAACCCATTGTTGTCCTTCACCAATGCTCTAGAGAATCTTGGACTTCCGGTTGGTGAATGGTCGTACCTACTGTTGTACATTGTACATTACCGCCTACCCGCTGACGTGCAGACTCGTTTCGAACAGTCTCACGGGAGGTCGGCCGAGGACCTGCCCGCCTTCTCCGACTTGGTCGGATTTTTGGAAGAGGAGGCTCGACGGGCAGAGAATTTGGGGTTGACGGTCACCCATCCTTCGGAGCCACAGAGAGCTGCCGGGAGCGCTGTGAGTAGGGGCCCTCCGACGAGGAAGGACCGCACCAACCGGCAGTCGTATGGGACTGTGAGTGAATTGACCCCACATGGTGAGACCTGCCCATGTTGTAGGCAGATTGGCCATGCTGTGGCCAATTGAAATAAGTTCGAGGAACTTAGGGTTCAGGGACGGCGCCGGATGGCCAAGCAGCGGAGCTGGTGTTTCCTGTGCCTCGGGCCACACATGGCTAGGGACTGCACGCGCACACAAATGTGCGGATATTGCGGTGGGCCCCACAACAATCTGTTGTGCATGAACCGGTCAGGCCAACAGCCACCACAGGGCCGTACCCAGGGTGACACGGCATGGGGCCCTGAGAATTCGTTTGCGACTCGGAGCGCAACTCAGGGGCCAACGTCCCCACGTGCACAGGGCAGTACTAGGGTGCAAGGCCGCACTCAGGATCATTACATGGGGGGCCCTGAGTTTTCGGTTGCGACTCAGCATCCGACTCAGCGGGACATTGGGTGTGTTGAGCAGGCCGTAACGGGCGGGTGGCATGGGACACCTTCGAGCTATGCGGGTGCGGTTCGGTCGCCGCCTCAGTTGTCGCCCCGCTCGTCGCCTCGTCCTCGTCGGTCACATGTGATGTCCCCCCCGCTCATGGAGCGGCCACGGTTGAATTCACGCCCACCCTCCTTTACGGGGAATCGTAGGGTGGCAATGGAACCGGCGCGTGGGCCATTTGTACAATGGGACCCTCTGGCGTATAGCTGCTTACCTGATCGGTTACAGGCAGAATGGGGCCCCGGGGGCCCTCGCTATTAATTTGCGGCCCAACAATTTGTTGCCCCCCAACCGGAGACGGTGGTGTTACCGATCGCCTCTGTGCTTGTTTGGGATTTGGCGGGCAACCCAACATACGTTCGCGCCCTATTAGATTCTGGAGCTCAGGGCTGCATTGTATCGAATGATTTAGCAAAATGGTTGGGCCTCAAGGTAAATAGGTATAATAAATCAATACGGGGCGTGGGGAATGTTACGGTTACGAATGTAGTTGGTCAATCGGTAATCACGTTCTCTCCACGTTATGACATTTTGACAAAAACATCTGTGCAAGCTTTAGTAATGACGCATGTCATGGGCAGACACCCCTTGGTGAAGTTGAATCCGGCCGTTCGATTCCTGACATCAGGACTCAAGTTGGCGTATCCCGATTTTGACACTCCAGCCCCGGTCGACCTGCTACTGGGAGCAGACGTTCTGGGTAGGTTTCTGTTGTCGGATCGGCGAGTTCTTCAGCCGGACGGGTTGATTGCTGTGGATACTAAGTTTGGTCACGTGATCATGGGTCCGGCATTGCCAATGGTTAGGCCTGCCGAGTCAGATGGCATACTTATTGGCTCAGCGTTGTCAGACGCTATCCAACGTTTCTGGGAGATAGAGGAACCTCCCACCGTTCGTCGAGTCGACGCAGACGAAGAAGAGTGCGAGTTGTTTTACCAGAATAGTACTGGTCGCCTTCGTTCTGGTCGTTTTGTAACTCGACTGCCTTTCAGGGCCGATCGACCGCCACTAGGAGAATCTAGGAAGATGGCTGAGACGAGATTGATGTCGATGGAGCGTAGGATGTCAAGGGACGCCCTATTTAAACAAAAATACGTCGATTTCATGAGGGAGTATGAGTCGTTAGGACACATGTCGGTATCGGGTGTGGACTGGAGATCTGAGGATCATTGTTTCCTTCCACACCATGCCGTCCTGCGAACCCCTACCGGCAAGATTCGAGTTGTTTTTGATGGGTCAGCACCTACCTCGAACGGGATGTCCCTGAATCAGTGTCTACATTCGGGACCCAAGTTGAGTCGTGATATTTCGGATATTCTCACGAGCTTTCGGATACACCAGATTGTATTTGTCGCAGACATTCGGATGATGTTTAGGCAAACGGTAATTCATCCGGCTGACAGAAGGTATCAGTTGATACTTTGGCGTGAGTCCACGGCCGAGCCAGTCAAGGTCTATGAGTTAAACACGAACACGTATGGGTTACGGTCTAGCCCGTATTTGGCGATGCGTACCCTACGGGAGTTGGCGTCGCGTGACCGTGTGAGCTATCCTAGAGCCGCCGCTATCCTGGAGCATGATTTGTACGTCGATGACGTCTGCACAGGGGCAGCCAGTGTAGAGGAAGCTCTGGACTGACGTGACGAGCTCATTCAATTGCTGGAACGAGGCGGCTATGAACTACGCAAGTGGATGTCCAACTCCCCTGAGTTGATGGCTGGTCTCCCAGATGAGTTTCAACAAGACCCGCACGTTTTTGAGAATCCTGACAACCCTAACATGTTGTCAGTGCTTGGAATTCAGTACCGGCCCGTCCATGATGAGTTTACCTATCGGGTGGTTTTAGAAACACCGAAGGCCTGGACGAAGCGGTCGGTACTGTCAACGATTGCGAGAACGTTCGACCCAAATGGATGGATTTCTCCAGTCACCTTTGCTCTCAAAAATTTATATGCAAAGGCTATGGGCGGCTCAGTTGACCTGGGACACCCACATCTCAGGTGATTTGTTGACTGATTGGACGCGAATGTTCACCTCGCTATCGGACATAAATAATATATCGCTGCCGAGGAAATTGGTCCCTGCTGGGGATTACAGGGCAACCCTTCACGGGTTTTGTGATGCCTCTGAACGAGGGTTTGCGGCAGCGGTTTATTTGCAAACCGTCACCTCCACCGGGGAGGTCGACGTGCGTTTGGTTTTGGCAAAAAGCAAGGTAGCGCCTATTCGGACAAGGATGACGATTCCAAAACTGGAACTGTCCGGGGCTGCTCTTTTGACCAAACTTTTGAATCACACTCTAACAGTGTTGCGTGGTTCAGTGGTTTTGGAGGATACGGTGTACGCTTGGACGGACAGCCAGATTGTTTTGTGCTGGCTGAAGGCTTCGGTCCATAACTTAGAGGTTTTTGTTGCGAACCGTGTCTCCCAGATTGTGTCGTCTGAGGTCCCACTGACCTGGAGACATGTACCAGGAGAATTGAACCCGTCTGATTGTGCATCCAGGAGATGTCAGGCTCCTGAACTCGTTAGACACCATTTGTGGTGGGGACCACCCTGGCTTGCCAAGAGAGAATCGGACTGGCCCCACAGCCATGTTGTAGTATCTTCGGATTATGGCCCCAGAGCGGCCGTGCATGTTACCCAGAAGGCTGAGGACCCTGACGCCGGGTTTCTGCTGGACCGGTATAGCTCACTTGACAAGTTGCTAAACGTGTCCACTTGGATTAGGAGATTCGCTCGAAATTGTCGTACTCTTCGCGATTAGCGAACGTTGAACCCTATTCTGACTCCGGCAGAGCGAAACGAGTCGCTGTTGAATTTGGTCCGGTTGGTACAGTCCTCGAAGTTGGGGCAGAATTGGAAATTATACGAAGTGGACGTTCGAAATTGAAGGGAGCCGTCGCACGTCTCAACCCCTTTGTTGATTCGACCGGGTTACTTCGGGTAGGAGGAAGAGTGCGCAATGCGAATCTGTCGTATTCGGCTCGTCACCCACTTCTGCTCCCCAAGGGGGGACAGTTAGTTGAATTGCTGGTGACTGATCGTCATATTAAAAACGCGCATGCCGGCTGTAACGCGTTGTTGGCCACGCTCCAGCGGGAGTTTTGGATCTTATCTGCCCGCCGTGCCATACAGAACATCGTGTTTCGGTGCATGCCTTGTTATCGACTTAAGGCTGCCACGATGCAACCTCTCATGGGGGACTTGCCCCCTGATCGTGACCGTTTTCAGGTGTTGGTACGGATTTTGCAGGACCGTTTATGGTGAAGAGTTCACGATTGCGTACCGCTAAGCAATACAAGGCGTACCTATGTGTGTTTGTTTGTTTATCCACCAAGGCGGTACATCTCGAGCTCGTTGCTGATCTCTCGACAGAGGCTTTCATTGCTTGTTTGGATAGGTTTGTTTCTCGAAGGGGACTTCCAACTTTGATCCGCTCTGATAACGGCACTAACTACATAGGTGCGGAACGATACTTACGAGAGATAGTCAACTTTTTGAATGTAAATAAAGTGGATATTGGAACGGCCCTCTCCCGTCGGGGTATACAGTGGACCTTCAGCCCACCGATTTGCCCCCACTGGGGTGGGATTTTTGAGGCCGTAGTTAAGTCAGCTAAGACGCACTTAGGGCGTATAGTAGGTCAGACCGCGCTGACTTTTGAGGAGCTCGCGACATTGTTTTGTAAGATCGAGGCCGTTCTCAATTCGCGACCGTTGTGTCCGCTTAGCTCGGATCCAAATGACCTGGAGGCTCTGACCCCAGGGCATTTCTTGATAGGACAGCCACTCAACGCGTTGCCCGAGCACCCCTTCGAGGGAGTGAAATTGTATCGGTTGTCAAGGTATCAGATGTTGCAGCAGTTTACTCAGAATTTCTGGAAGCGTTGGTCGCTCGAGTATCTGCATATCTTACAACAGCGCCTTAAGTGGACTGACAAAACTAGCCCCTCTAGTGTTGGTGACCTCGTTCTGGTTAAGGATGCTAACCTACCGCCACTACGTTGGCGCAGGGGACGCATTGTTAACTTGTTCCCTGGCAAGGACGGGACCCCCCGGTCTGCAGAGGTTCTAGTAGGAGGCTCGGTTCTAAAACGAGCGGTAGCAACGTTGTCTCGGCTATCTGGAATGTATTCGGGATTCCCTCAGGATTGTTAATATAGCTGAGTGTGCGGTTGTCTCGCGAACCAGATAAAGTTCGGATTTTCGTGCCCGTTTTGTATTTACCAGTAGAAACATAACCTGTGTTGGACACTGTGCTACCACGCTGGCCCGCCAGTCATACCTGGTTGGCTGAAGAACCTGTCTACCAAGAAGAGCCTAGGGTGCACCCGGGCCTTGCAGAGAGACAGGAGGTTGACGGGACCGAAGCACAGACCAGGTTAGATCTACCCCACATAACTTCAGCTCGGTGAATCGCCGACGTTCGTCACTTCTTGGCACCTGATCGTCACGCTACCTCGTAGCTCATGGGCCCCTACGAGGTCATTAGGTGCTGAGAAGCCTGAACAAACACACATATCCCCAGCTCTTCCACGAGAGCAACCGCAGCGTTTTCGCAAGTTATAAAGATTATTCAAAAGAAACCAAACAAAGCCAAAATATTAATGCTAGGTGACTTTAACGTGCACATCGGACTAGGCGATACAAAGGAATACAGGAAAAAGGGAATGTTAGGAACAAACCTCCTACACAAATCATCAAATATAATCGGAGAAAAGCTAATGGATATTTGTTCCCGCGTAAACTTAAAAGTAGAAACCACCTGGGCTCGCAAGTCATGTCGGGCCACATGGTCTAACGGGAAAACAAAATCCCAACTAATTATCTCGAATAATGCGCCACACACATTTAACTTCATCAAAGGACAATGGAGCTACCTGCATATTTCCGACCACAAGATAATCTGGGATGAAATATACCCACTAAACCTGCTTCCAAGAACTAGCGACACGCAAATGGAATCAACAAAGAGTACAACCCAAACTAAGTACATAGCGATAACAGCTTAAAAGTTCAACTATAAACAGTGTTCGTACACCGTTCTAGCACGAGATGAAATGAATGACACAAAAGTAAAATACCATAACGGGATTATGGATGAACTTACCGCGAACAACTACATATTTACAGAAAATGACGACGAATATACGCCCGACATTCCGTGGGAATCTATTACAGGGGTTATGAAGTCAGTAGCCAAAAAAACACTTTCCGTAAAACATCGCGGGGACACCGAATTGCTCTGGCAAATTTACAAAAGGCCAAATTCCTCAAAAGACGTCGACCAACCGACCAAACAATTAATAAACAACTCAACGAATGCCGACAACGTCTTGAGGAAATTATTGATAATGAAAAAAAACGAGAATGCAGAGCATTTCTTGAAGGCCTAGGAAAAAAACACCCAAGCAAACGCATGCAAATCGTGTACCACTATTACAGACGACACCAGCTTCAATCGAGACGGTGGAAAAAACAACGATTTATCCCAATGTCACGCTGGGATCAGGAATTAAGGAAATCAGAAGGCCCTAAAATTATGATTATCCCTAACGAAACTTCATTAAACCCTGACTATCTAGAAAATGGTCCAACAATAGCCGACATAAAAACGATGATCAGCCGCATGCACAGCGGTACAGCGCCGGGTACAGATCAGGTAGTCCCGGAACTGTACAAAGGAATACCGCCACAACTGTTAAAGGTTATTACCAAAACAATGCACAGATCATGGACAGAAAATATAATAACGGAGTCCTGGAATGAAACGGTCCAAATACCTATCCCCAAAATCAGAAACCCTCAAGACACCAATGACTTTCACCGTATAACAATGTGTAATACAGGATATCGCATATACGCGACATACCTGCTCATCAAACTAGACGAGATAACAAAAGAACTCGGGAACTACCAAGCAGAATTTCTCCGCAATAGATCCACCGATGACCACATCTTCATACTACGCAGAGTATTAGACAAAGAATGGCGCACGGGTAACAGAACATATGTACTGGCGCTAGATATCGCCAAAGCATTTGATACTATAGACCTAAACGTGCTCTAGGGTATTCTCCTTTCAAGGACCAATAAGATTTTAACCAATAGGATAATAAAAGCCTGCATGTATGAACGGACCTGCATCAAATGGTGCGGACAGCAAAGTAATTTGATAAACAAAGGAAAAGGAGTAAAACAAGGCTGTCTACTGTCACCAAGACTATTTACAATATTAATGGATGATGTCCTCAAAACACTGGAAGAAGAAATTCCCAACATAAAACTGGACCAAGATAAAGAAATAGTCTTACCACTTATTCTCTCCTTCGCGGATGACCTCATCATCGTTTGTCAAGATTTACAATACCTTGACCAAATCGTCACGCACTTGAAAGCACTATTAAAAACAGTAGGTCTCGATACTAACGAAACAAAGATGAAAATTCTTATAAGAGACCCCATAAACACCCAGCGCCCACAAGTGATCGTATTGGACGGAGTTTCAATACGACCCGTAGATGAAAAAAAAAATATCTCGGCATATATACAGGACATAGTAGGAGAGACACAATAAAGAAGAGATGCCGGCAAGCCATTGGCAATTACAAGGCCCTAATGCATTTTATAAAGAAATCCAACATGGACTGGAAAATAGTACGCCTGATTTACAAAATGGTTATTTCACCGTGTATAACGTACGGACTT